>PVHP010051062.1:0-11593 GCA_004024765.1 Zapus hudsonius | reverse complement strand
TCTGCCACAGCACTGCAAACAGCGGCAGGAAGGTGTGCCAAACACTGGCAAGGGGAAGCTGGCTTATAACCCCCATAAGCCCACCCCCAACAACACAGCTCTAGTGAGGTTCTAATTCCCGAATTGCCATCAGCTGAGGATCGATCTATCAGAACACATTCATTTGTTTGTGGGGGACACCTGGATCAAACCATGACAGGAGGTGATGTCCATCCTCTGTTCATGCCATGGTTTTCCCTGCCATCATGGAGCTTTCCCTTGAGTTTGTGAGACAAAATAAACCCTTTCCTCCCAAACTGCTGTTGTTGCAGTACTTTGTGAAGCTAGCTACAACACCAGCATTTTGGGAATGGAAGTGAACAAGTCTGATCATCTGGTTTTGTGTCCAATCTCATTGAAGTAGCATAAGTATATATGTGAGCTCCATGAAGGCTGAGACATTTTCTTCATATTCGTTTCCCTAGAACTCAGGACCTGGTACCATTCCTTGAACAAGGGTACCTGGAGATATTTCTACTGTGGATAAATGAAAAGATACAGGCCAGTGTTAGTAAGTGAAGTGGTGTGGATCAGATGTCTCCCCATAAACTCATGTGTTTTGAATGCTTGGTCCCCAGCTGATGGTACTTTGGGAGGTGAAGCCTTGCTGGAGGGGGGCTGTTGGGGCTGGGTTTAGGGGTGTTATAACCAGCTCCCCCTTGCTAGAGTTTGGCTCACCTTATACTGTTTTCTACCTGCTGCTATCAAGGGGGGGGGAGTGATGTCCAGCCTCTGCTCATGCCATCCTTTCACCTGCCAGGGAGATCCTCCTCAAGACTGAAATCCAAAATAAGTCCTTTCCTCCCCTCAGCTGGTGCTTTGTCCCAGAAATGAGAAGGTAGCTTCAACAGTAAGTGTGAAGGTCAGAGGACAATCTGAGAGTAAGACGTTCTAGTTCTTACTAAGCAACTGGACACAGGTTCAAACTTCCTACAGTGGAATCTGATTTGGTGTTCCAGATCACATGCCTAAACTTGGTGGTATCCTAATGTCTACGAGTTTGAAATTCAGTAATCAAAACTCCTTCAAGAACCTAGTGTGGGGCTGGAGAGATGGCTCAGAGGTTAAGGCACTTGCCTCCAGTGCCTAAGGCCCCAGGTTCAATTCCCCAGGACCCACATAAGCCAGCCCCACAAGGTGGTGGCCCTGGTGTGCTCTCTCTCTCTCTCTCTCTCTCTCTCTCTCTCTCTCTCTCTCTCTCTCTCTCTCTCTCTCTCTCTGCTTGAAAATGAATAAATAAAATATTTTTAAAAAAAGAACCTAGCGTGGTGGTATGTGCCTGTAATTCCAGCACATGGGAGGCTAAGACAGGAGGATCATGAGTTCAGTGCTAGCCTGGGCTACATAGTGAGAAAGAGGAAGAAACAAAAAGCCCTTCTAGTTTTAGATCTTGCACATACCTTCCTTCCCATTCAACATTCACTCATCAGATATTAAGTGGTTTCTGTGCCTCAAACACAATCACAATTCTACATACTGAAGATATGCCAACGGAAAGGGGAAAATAACAATACCATGAAAAGCAAGAATCCTCACCCTTAAGAAAAGAAGAAAAAGCACATCAGGAGTTCCACCTCAAGGAGGAGGTGAGATTTTAGCACAAACTTAAAAGAAGTGAAGGAGCCGGGCCTGGTGGTCTGTGCCTTTAATCTCAGCACTTGGGAGGCAGAGGTAGGAGTTTGAGACTACATTCTGAATTCCAGGTCAGCCTGGGCTAGAGCAAGACCCTACCTCGAAAAACCATAAAAGACAAAAAAGAAAAAGGTGAAGGAATAAGCCAGACAGGATACATGGGGATGGGACTCCGACACGGGGAGCTGCTTATGCAACACTCGGGCTGGAGCAAGCCTAGTGCATCCCAACTGCATGTGAGGCTGGAGCAGGGTCAGCCCAGAGGCTAATGGGAAATCAAAACAAGCCAAGGTATAGAAGCACTTGGTGAGAGTGAGCAGTTATCTTTATTGTTGATGGCGATGTCTCATATCTGACTGACCTGGGACATCTGGCTTCTCTCTCTGGATTCTTCCATTGGATGGCGCTCTGTCTCGAGTCTATGGCTTAAACCTACCTACCTTCTTTGTTAAAACACACTTCAGAAATGGGGAGATTGCTCAGTGGTTAAAGGTGTTTGTTTGCAAGCCTGCCCCTGAGTTCAGATGCAAACACCTGTAATCCCAGCCTGCCTATGACATTGGAAAGCAGAGCCAGAGAATCCTGAAGCTTTCAAGCAGCAAGAGCAAAAGAGATCTCCTCTCAAGGAGGTGGAAAGAGAGGAAAAACACCCTGAGGTTGTCCTCTGGCCTCCACATACATGCCATGATGCATGCACATACACACATGCACAAGCACACGCACACACGCACACACACACACGCACACGCACACACACACACACACACACACACACACGCACACACACGCACACACACACTAAAAAAATAAGAAAAAAACCTCAGATCTGTCTTCTCCAGCTGGCCCTGTTTCCAGGTTGAACAAAACCTATGAGTCACAAGGAAAGGAGTCCAAGAAAAAGTTTTTCTTCCAAATCTAGATCTTAGAAAAATAGAAGCAAAATGTGTCTCATGGACAACCCACATCCCAGCCCTGAAAAAAAAAATCTTGATTTCTAATTCTCAAAGCATAACACATACAAATAACTAGACTGCAGTATTGTCTAATCCTGCAGCTATGGTAGGTTTCATAATAAGTTCATACAATTTTAAACAAGTCACATATTTAAGTTATGTGAGTAAGTCCATAGATGAAATAACACTTTGGCCATGCTATGCTCATTTATGTAGAAAGATGTCTTTGTTTCCTTAAAGGAAGGCTTACAGAAGGATTTAACTACTCAGAAGTGCGTGCAGTGAACTATTTTGGATGCCTCATTTCTCAGCAAATTGACCACTTTCTTTATAAATCACTTCATGAGAATTAAAAGGCACTAAACAACGATGTTGCTTATTAGAGGCATAATCCTATCTCAAGCAAATTCTCTTAGAGGTTAGGATGAGAGATATATTGTATTTTCCAAAGACACCAGTAAATACTTGGATTTTTCAGTCACTGGCCCAAAAGAATATTAGAGCCCCATCTGGTGGATTTGTTGGTCAATCAAGAGACAAGATGGTATTTTTCCCCAGGCCATTACTGTGTGCTGTGCTGTTATTACTGTTTTCAGACCACAGTGCTTAACCTCTATGTGGGTGTCTAGATTCTCTTGCCTGATTCTCCCTCCAATAACTGCTCACCTCCCTCTCCTCCCCTAGAAAACAAGCTGTGTTCATCAATCATCATTTGTTGTTTTCATTTCCATTTCAGATTCCCTCTGTCAGATTCGGAACACTTTCAGGTCTTGCCACCGGGAATGAGGGAGGTTGACAGCTGTGAACGGAGCCTGATGGTCTCTTTTACCTTGTGAAGTTCCCTAGCAAAGAATTTCAGGACACGACAGAGGGAAGTAGAGCTGGGGTTCATTCAGTAGGAACAGACAGTGGTATACACCCAAGGAAGGGTTAAGTTTCTCAAGACAGAGGTTCGCATCACTTGGGTCTTAGATTGGTTTCTAAACTATAACTGGGGGGAAGGTTATTCCTCCATTTGGGTGGGGGTAGAGTAGGAGCAGGGGAATTCCAGGAATATGCCTTACTTCCTTATTTGGGATGTCCTAATGTACCATGGTGCCAGTTACATGGGAACAGGCAACTTTGCAAGTCTCATGATAAAGAAATGCCATGAGAATGCAGCGAAGGACAGTCGGCAGTCCTCTGGTCAGCCATGTTGGTCCCAGCCCATTGGGGGTGGTTCTGTTCCATTATGCATCAGCCTCTACCCACCATGCAATTGGCCTTTTCCTCTGTGTTTGACTAGTATGTCTCAGCCTCGTGAGGAATGCATTTAGAATGGAGATCCGAGGCTGACCATGTATAGAGGAGGTGTTCACACTTGGTGAATCTCATCTGTTGAGTCAACTGGATTCTCACACATTTCACGTTCTGGAGGTAATTTTTCTTTTTACCCTGTTCCCAGATTTTTGGGAACATATCGCATTTGAGACCTGCTTTTACTTTTCTTAGAACAACCTTTTCTCCCTCATTCTCAACAACTATCCCAGTCCCTTAACCACTTGCTGGGACAATTTAGGGGTAACAGGGCCCTGAAAGTAAAAGCAAGTAATGTCCTTGCGCCTGTAGGGGAGAATCCATGGCATCTGTGTCTCCTGACCCCTCAAGGAGCCCTTATAGTCACCACTTTGCTAGAGGCCAGGAACACAAGTACATATTTGGATGTAAAATATTTTGATCCTATTCACCCTCCAAGACCCTCTCATCCCCCTTCCATTCCCACTAAATCCTTCTTCTTCCAGTTAATCCCCTTCCTACTTTCATGTCTTTTTTAAAAAAAAAAATTAAATTGTGTATGTGTGTAATTTATCTATTTACAGCAGAGAAAAAGAGAGAGATGGAGAGAGAGAGAATGGGCATGCCAGGGGCTCTAGCTGCTGCAAATGAACTCCAGATGCATGCGCCATTTTGCGCATCTGACTTTACATGGGTACTGGGGAATCAAACCCTGGGTCATTAGACTCTGCAGGCAAGCACCTTAACTTCTAAGCCATCTCTCAAGCCCTTTTTTGTGTTTGGTTTGGTTTTGGTTTTGACCTGGAATTCACTATGTAGTCTCAGGGTAGCCTCGAACTCACCACAATCCTCCTACCTCTGCCTCCCGAGTGCTGGGATCAAAGGTGTGTGCCACCACGCCTGGCTTTTATGTCTTTTTTGTTATGACCCATTGAATTAAATTAGGGTTTTGTATATGAGCATGGATGGGCAGTGACTTACAGTTTTTAGAGGCAGGGTCTCACTAGGCTGACCTAGAACTCACTATATAGCCCAAGCTGGCCTTGAACTTACAATCCTCCTGTCTTAGCCTGGTTCCAATATCCATGATTTTACAATCCATAAAGAACAGATATAGGGCCCATATTTTCCACATGGGTGATTAGTACTAACATAATTTGAAATATTTGGTTTATTAGACAGGTGGCTTGGAAGGAAGGACACAGAGAGAGATTGAACCAGTTGAAAGATAGTCAGAGGTATTTCCCAGTAGCCCCCTAGAAGAACATTCCAGCATTCCAACTCACATTTGTTCTCTCCTACCACTACACTAGCCATGTAAATTATATAGGAAATAATGAGAGGTGCCTTCCACGGGGTGGTCCAACTTCCCTGTGACTCCCACAGGCTTGGCTGTTAGGCTCTGAGGTCGACCACCCCTCAGAAGGACAGAGGACACACACGATAATGGAAGTCACACAGCGAGGTTTATTTCCAGCTAGCTGGGGTCCAAGTATCTCCCCATCACAGCGGGTTTCAACATGGACCCCAAATGCAAGTTTCAGCCAGGTTTTATATGTTTTGAGTCAGCAAACACACATCACCCAGTAGTTTTCCATTATCTATACAGCACATATTTTTGGCTTGTGGCCCTCTGGCCACCTCCTGGTAGTCACGTATATATTCCGGGAACCTAATCTTTTGACAAACATCTGGTTTCTAGTTGCAACAACCCATGACCTCCCTCTCTTGATTACCAGAAATTAGTTAGTTCCCTGTTTGGGAAGAGGCCTGTGTCATGCAGCAGCCACCAAACCTGTCATGGCTGTCCTTAGGCTAAGCAGGCCCTAACAGCTGCTGATCCTCTTGACTCCATTGGGAGTCTGCACCTTTAGGAAGTCAGCAAGCTTTTCCTGACTTCTTTCTACCCCCAAAGGGAACTGAAATGAAAGGTTTTATCTCTATGTCATATTGTCACTTCAGTGAAAGGCAAGACTTGTGAACAAAGAAATATTGTCTGTACATCTCCTTCACAACCCCCAAGGCTGGGGTAGAGGTGGTGGAAAGAGTGTAAGAGCCAAAAGAAGGGGCCGAGTGCTTTGTAATACTATCCTTCTGATACAAAGTGGCCATGGCACTCATGACCTCAGAGTGGCTGAAACCTACACAAGACCTGCATAACAGGAGGGGGGAAATGATATGAAAAAATAAGAGTGAAAATATACAAATTTAATTTAAAAATATCAAAAATTAACAATGACCAAAAAAGACAAAGTGAAATAAACATACAGTCGATTAAAAAGTATTATCCTGTTACTCAACAGGATTCCTTGGTAGGATGGGGTCTGAATGCCTCCTCTCTCTGTGGTGTTTCATATAGCAAACTGTACTGCTAAAGGAGGTGCAAACATGGTTGTAGTTTATTTCAATGTATAAAATCAGATTTGAGGTGCTAATGCCTCAGTTGAGTTTAAACAAATGACCTTTTGGGTTGAGTTTCTAGTGCTGAACATGTCTGAGTACCAGTCTGTAGCCTCTCTGGCCCATTATACCATCAAGATCTCACCTGGCTTAATCGATTCCTTTATAGCTACTATCCTGCAGGAATGGAGATGATTATTTGTTAGCCTGACTGTTGCCTTTCATCAAGTCACACCAACGGGGCTTCTCATCGCATCTTCTTCAGAGCTCCCTCTTGGTGATAACCCAAGTTCAATTCTGTCCCTTATGGACAAGGAGAGTTCACAATTCTCCTTCCAACTACCTCATACTCAATTATCATTAATAAAATATTTGGAGTGGTATGGAGAGAAGGTAGATACCGTGATTTCAACATGAGTTATGGTTTCTTAGATCAGCACTGTCCAGCACAATGCCCAGCAGCCATATGTGCTCTAAGCATAAACTACACACTGGATTTCCACATGTGAAAAAACACTAAATGTGAACTACCTCAATAATCACTTTATTACAATTGCATACAGAAGTGATGCCTTGTTGGATATACTGGGTTCACCAAAACATGTTACCAAAATTAATTTCATCTATTTCTTTTTGCTTTTTCTAATGGGACCACTGAAAAAATGTTAAAGTGTGTGGACAATTCTGTGTCTCACACTATATTTTCGATAGGTAAGTAAAAGGAAGTGGGCTCCTGAGCATCAGGACTAAGAGGAAAGGGCGCCCGCTGAGAGAAACATTTATGACGTGTACAAAGCCAGTCAGACATATAATCACTTACCTGAGAAATCCAATTCCACTTTTACCCAGTAGCAGGTAGGGTTCATTTCACATTCTGCTGTCTTCTAGAAGCATCCCAAGCGGCCCTTGATGGATACCTTGAAAATAAATCACCAAATCCCATTAGATACAAGAGCTGATGGACAGATGAGGTCATTCCATGAAATGCAAACCTTGTACTCGTTATGATCACCATGGAAACATCACACAATGCCCCATCAACATGTGCATGTATTATGAGTCAACTGGAATTCTTTTCATTTAAAAGTTAAAAACAAGCGGGGCATGATAGCACACGCCTTTAATGCCAGCACTCGGGAGGCAGAGGTAGGAGGATCACCATGAGTTCAAGGCCACCCTGAGACTACACAGTGAATTCCAGGTCAGCCTGGACTAGAGCGAGACCCTACCTCGAAAAAAAAAAAAAAAGTTAAAAACAAGACATGACAACCTCCTCCATGCGGTTTCCCCAGGACTCTCTCTACAAATGTCCGACTTCATCAGCGATACCCCTTGCCATGCAAGTGCTTAGGTCAGGCTGTGACAGCTATAGCTAAAATCTCCCTGAGTGTGAAGTTCTCAGAACTGCTTTCATTGGACCCCTTTCAAGTATTGCCCAGTTGGCTCAAGAATTGCCAAGTTCGTAGACACCATTGTCATCCCATCAATGCAAATGATTCTGTGTGGTGACCCACTCTGGGTCCATCACTGTGTCACTGACTCAGTACATATGATGGAAAAGGATCAGCCTTCTGGTTCAATGACCAAAAAACAATCTGCATTATTGAATGTAATTTGAGTTGCTTTATTTCTCTCGTTTTTAAAAAATTAATCAGTTGGCATTTTTCCCAAATGTTTGATGAAACATGATAGGAATCATTTTTAAAACTTTCCCCTGAACTATATAACACATACCCCAAAAATGCACCAATCAAAACAACATGAATCCTTTCATAAAGTGAATACACCCACAAATCCAGTGTCAGATCAAGACCCCATTAGCAGTACCCTAAAAGCTTCCTCAAGGGCCTCCTAGTCACTGCCCTCCCTGTTAGTCACATACACCCCCAAGTAAACCAATCCGACTTCTAATGCCATCTTGCTGTCATATCTGCCGCTTCTCACCCATTTCAGTGGTGCAGCTGTAGCTCAATCATTCTCCTTGCCACACCCTATTGTGTGATTTGAAAATACCACATTTCATTCACCCTTTCTGCAGGTGGACATGAAGATCCCTCGCTGTCCATTAAGGACTATCACTCTGAGAATACAGTCCTCTCCGATACCTTTCTGTGAACATACGGATATATTTCTTTGGGGATTGATTGTATGTAGTATGGATCCAGTGCTGATATATTTGAAGAGTCTGGTATTTCTTAATTCTGAGCTTTAGAGCAAAACTTTTAGAAGGAAAAAAGCATCCTGAATTAGTAACCTTTCCCATGGGTGTGATCAAATAGCTGGTGAAAAGCACCTTATGGAGAATGCTGTTGGCTCACAGGCCAGTCCATCCTGGTAGGGAAAGGCACAGGGAGAGAGGCAGCTCCATCCATGGAGCCCACCAGGAGACAGAGAAAGGAGATGCCAGTGTTTAGGCCAGCTTGCTCCTTTTCCTGTTCTTCACTCTGGAATCCAGGGGGCCTGGAGAGATGGCTCAGAGGTTAAAGTGCTTGATTGCAAAGCCTGACAGCCTAGGTTCGATTCCCAAGTACCATGCCAAGCCAAATGCTATCTGGAACCCCAGCTCATGGATTGATGTTGCCAAGATTCAGGGGTGGGGAATGTTGGTCTTCCCTCCTCACTTAAGCCTCTCTAAAACTGCCCTCACAGACACACACAGAGGTGTGGCTTAATTTAATAAATTAGGCAAAATCAACCACCTTTGTCTGAAAAAGAAATCCTGATTTTTTTTTGGAGGAAAGGATGCAAACATTGAGATGTATCCAATTATTAATGGCACTGTAATATTAAGAATAAAAGAATATTAACACTTGATGTGTGCTTTTGAGAGGAGAGTGCTAAAGGAGATTTTAATTCCCTTAATCTACTTCGGTCACTGTAGAAAATGAATTCTGGCAGTCAGAACCCAAAGCCAAGCAGTTTTGCCTTCGTCCATTCCAATTTCACTCTCCAGAGGACCAGCTGATTGAAGGTCCTATTAAAAAAACATAAAAATAGGATTGCGCCCATTGCCAGTGATCCATTGCAGTTTTTCCTCACCAGAAACACACAAACCAGAGCAGAGACGATCAGGATAGGGGACACAGAAGAAAACACTAAGTCCCTTTGGAAAGTAGCAGTGACTTCAAAGCTAGCATTTTCTTATCACACACTGCCTAGTATTTACCCAAAGGTTTGAAAATGCATGTCCACCCAAAACCCCGCACATGTTAGCTGATAGCAGTATCATTGATGACTGCCAAAATTTGGAAGCAACCAGATGGCTTTCAGTAGGGGAAGGAATAAACAAACTGTGATGTGGCCATACAGTGGAATATTCTCTTAAAGGATTTCCATTTTATAAGTGAAATTGTAGGGAGACTTTATGAGGTGCATTGTTCAAGTTTAGAAATGACAGAGTGAGGATATGGCTGAAATGAAAGGTCACAGACATCCGGCCCTAAGCAAGCACAGTTCATTGTTTGTTCTGGGATTTGGGGGGGGGGGTGAGGGGGGCAGCATATCCTTGTTTGTGATAGCTTAGAAAAGGAAACATTGAGCTGAGTATAGTGGCTTGGACCTATGATCCTAGCACGTGAGATTCAGAGGTAGGATTATTGTGAGTTCAAGGCCAACCTAGGATACATGTTGAGTTCTAGGTCAGCCTGAGCTATAGTGAGACCCTACCTCAAAAGAGAAAACTAAGAAAAGGGAATATTATCCGTATACAATCTCTCTGAGTGTGATATGGTACGCACACATATAGTATCCATATTCTTCTATGCGGGTGCATGTATGTACATACCAATGCTCACTCACATGAATATATGTGCATGTGAAGGCCAAAAGTTTGTCACCCTCTACCCAGAGCTCATCAAGGTAGCTACACTAGCTGGCCAGCAAGTCCCAGGGATCCTCCTGTCTGCCTTCTCAGCACTGGGATTAACTAGTGTGCCACCACGCTCAGCTTTTACATGGGTGCTGGGGGCCTGAACTCAGGACTTCATGCTTGCAAGGCCAGCACTTGACCAACTGTCTATAGGCCATTTGGGGGTTTGAAGCAGGGTCTCACTCCAGCCCAGGCTCATTTGGAACTCACTCTGTAGTCCCAGGCTGGCCTGGAACTCAGGGTGATCCTCCTGCCCTGGCCTCGAGTGCTGGGATTAAAGGCGTGTGACAGCCCGCCTGACTGTAGGCAATTTTGATTTGATTAGCAGGGTTGACGTTTTCAACTCTCAGCCAGTGGGAAACTCAAACCAGATCTTGTAGTGAGGGGGTTCATGCTCTTCCGACGTCCTCTTGATTTTCCATATCTTTATCCAGGGTCAACCTCACCACCTGACCCAGAACTTGCACACAGCCCGAAGGTCCCGGGAACTCGTGGCATCACATCACCTGCAAGAGCTCCAGTTCCTTGTCCCTCCGCTTGATGACTGAAACCAGGCACCAGAAGGAAGACGTGGAGACCCTGTTCCAAGAGCCCAGCTGCGTCCAGCCAGACACCGCAGACCCCAAGGACTGAATCTCTTGCCTAAGTGGGAACAGGTGTCTCAGGGCAAACACAGCAGCCTGTGGGCTTTGAAGGTCAGTCACAGCTCTGTGGGATTCATAGGGCCTTTGGAGCTTGAAGGAGAAGCAGGAACCGAAAGAGTTTTCCTGAAAGAACATGCCACAGGGCTGAGGGGGATGAAGGTCACCTCGACCTAGAAGGCAGGGTGGCTGTGACTTTGTGAGAATCTCCCGTGAACCACTTCACTAGTAGTTAATTTTCGTCAATCCTGAAAGTGGGATAACTCCACACGACTGTGAGTCACCAGGTCAAGATTTAGTCCGCAAGTTGGCATCAAGGAATGTTGGCTTGTCTAAAATGAGCGAAAACAGCTCTGTCCAATCTGCGCAATGACTCGTCTCAATTCCTTACACCTTCAACACAGCTCTCTCCTCACTCTGACTGGATGTCCCACAAAGGAGGTTAACCACACAGGCCCCGCCTCTCTCTTTTCCCTGTGACCTCACCTGAACACAGGTAAGTCTGTCCCCTCCCCTTCCCAGACTGGCTGGAAGAGAGAGAGCGCTTCTCCAGGGCTGGGTATTTTTCTGCCTGCTTTTCAGCTGTGTCATGCTTTGGGGTCCTTTCTCGCTTTGATGCTGTGATTTTTCTTTCATCCCTGAGTCCTTTACTATTTCTTAATCCTCCGACCTTTCCTGTGAAGGAGGTCTTTTGGTTCTTCTCCTTTGCCTTTCACGTGTTGGAAATGCAAAATACTAAGTCCCTGCCCTTTCCTTCCCCTCCCCTCCCCTTCCTTCTCCCTCTT
>PVHP010051061.1:0-11584 GCA_004024765.1 Zapus hudsonius | reverse complement strand
CTGGATAATCTCCCCCACCACGGCTCTCACAATCTTTCCGCCCCCTCTTCTGCATAGTTCCCTGAGTCGTGGTGGATGAGTATTAAGGCTGCTTTAAGGTTGTGAGCTTAGGGGTCTTTGTGTCAAAATCGTTGGTTTCTGTCTCACTGGCTTATCCTGTGTTGATTTAATGGCTGTGGCTGTGGGCCCCTTGTTCATCTCGTCATTCTCTGCGGGGTTCCATTTGGATCCTCCACGATATGACTGTGGTGGCTCCCCTCTTGCCAGAATCTCAGATATCGGCCTATGGTCGGATGGTAGGGTTAGATGGGCCCCAGCTCTCTCGCTGCATCCTGAAAAATACAAATACAATCTCCATCGGAGAGTGTGATCAGTGTAGGTTAACAAATATACACAATTCTGGATTACCTAGATTCTATTTTTAGTAGCCTCCCTGTCACTTGCTCCCATAGTGCATCTTGTTTTGGGAGCCCAAGAGTACGGGATCTGGTGCCCATCGCCCTGAATCCCTAGTTCCAAAGGGGTCACTTCTTTAAGTACCCTTTTCTGGTGACGATGTCTATCTTCCTTTTTAAAAATCAGCCTTGTTTTATTTTATTGTTTATTCCCTTTTGTTTCCTTTTAGTTTCCAATTATAATAAACAGAAGTTGGACCTCAGAGCTTAAGGGGAGGGCATCTATGGAGCTGCCTGAAACTGTCAAAATACTTGCATGAGAAGTGCTCTTATCCATGGATCCATCTCTCCAGCCCCTCCAAATTTCACTTTTTTTTTTTTACCATGAACACCACTCATATAGGATTAGAACGGACCCCACTAATCTAATTCCACTTAATAACTTCTGTAAAGACGCTATTTTCCAATAAGATGCTACCAGAGGCCCAGCTCTTGTTTGTGGCCCTAGCAATTGGGAGACTGAGGCAGGGGGATTGTTATGAGTTTGTGACTAGCCTGGACTACAAAGTGAGAGAATATACTTTGCCCTTAAAAAAAGGCATTACCAATTTTTGACCCAAATTGGATCCCTTTCCTTCTTGTGGAGGTAGAATCAATAAACAAGCCCATGGACTATAGGTTAGTGAAGGAAGGTTTATTCTTGGCCATAGAATAGGAGACCAGCAGATAAGACTGCAAATCAACTTCCCAAACTTTGAACTGGAGAAGGCAGACATACATACATATACCATAAAAAATGAGAGGCACGATAGGCTTGTGAGGGGCAGGAATATCTGGGTCTTACTCTATGCCTTCACTACAGCCACTTCTTTTCAGAGTCCTTGATTGAGAATGTGGGGGCTTTGGATGGAAAACACTGCTCTGTAAAGGTGACCCTCTGCTGTCCCTGGGACTCCTTACCCCTCTAAGTCTGCTCTCTAGCCTCTAATAGCTTTTCCCTCTCTGAGGAGTCATGATACTCCTCTGTAGGGAACAGCCTTGGTGAGGGGCATTTGGACCCTGAGGTTATCCAAGGTCAATAGAGTTGTCCAAGATGGTCTCCCTTAGGCTTGCATGTAGCTCTTCCTGACTGAGGGACCAAAGAGGAGGCCTGCTTACCTCAACCATCCTTAATTTTAGGGGCATGGAGGACGGTGCTGGAGATGGAGCCCAGCCTTTCACATGTGTTAGGTAAGCATTCCGTCACTTAGCAACATCTTAGTCCAACCAAGAGTGCTGGTATTGCCCCCAATTCTGTAACCTCCTCCTTCTGGCAGTGGCCCAGGCTCTTTAAGCCCCCTGTAATCCCCTCAAGTCCAGGACCACTGAAACTGTGGTGGCCTCTCTTTTTCCCCAGGCTGCAAGCAAAGCAGGGCCACTGCCCATTGCTTGTGGGGCCATGTGGTGGTTTGAATATGGATGGCTCCATAGTCCCATGCATTTGGAACAATAATAATTTTATAAAAATGATTATATAAATCATTATTAGAACATAAAAACCAAATGATAATAACTATTAATTATTATTATTTGTTTTCAAGGTAAGATCTCACTCTAGCTCAGCCTCAGGTATTTTTGATTAAGCGTCTTCCTCCTTATTCTCCAGCAGGTGAAGGAGGTGTGTCGCTGAGGGCGGATCTTGAGTCCAGCCCTAAGGCGTGCTCTGAGCCAGCTCACAGTGACAGTTCTCTTTCTGCTGTGGATGTGTGATGAAGTGAGCGAGCTTCTTCTGCCATGATGAAGTTTCCTTGGAATCCGCAAGCCTGAAGTAAACTCATTCCTTCTCTAAGCTGCTTCTGATCGGGTGTTTGGCCCTAGCATCGAGCTATAGGTCAGATAGCTCACCCATTGGTGAGGTCGTGAGCCACAGTAGAGATGAATGTCCTGTGGCAGGAGGCTCTCGAATTGGGGAGACGGTGGAGGGCAGGTTCAGCCACAAGGGGACTGAAAGTGTTTATTCAAGAAATGATCCTGATTTTCATTTTTTAAAGTGAACTCTCTCAAAACTATTTATTGTTGACTGTGGCACTAGGCATTGAACCCAGCGCTTTTTACGTGCAAGGAAAGCACTTTACCACTGAGCTGTATACCTGGACCTTTTTTATTTTAGAGACAGGATTTTACTAAGTTGCTTAGGCTGGTCTTAAATTCACATGAATCGAAGCAAGTCTTGAATGTACAATCCTCCTGCCTCAGTCTTCTGAGTAGTTAAGATTACAAATGTACTGTATGATCAAGCTTGGCATAATCTTTAAATAATGTCAAGCACTTAAATTATTTTATTTTCAAAGGTAGGTGTCGTAGTCAGTCACACACTGCTGGGATGAATCTCCAAACCAGGCACGATTTGGGGAGGAAAGTATTTATTGAAGTAACAGACCCAGGGGAAGTTAAGGAAAAAGGCTGGCCCCCTTTCATAGAAGCAGGCAGAGAAAGAGAGAGAGAGAGAGAGAGAGAGAGAGAGAGAGAGAGAGAGAGAGAGAGAGAGAGAGAGAGAAACAGCACCTCCAGAAGCAAGCAAGCAAGCACACTGTGACACTGTAATCCACAAAAATGCAGAACTGCCAGACCTGGTTCCGGCTTTTCTTTTGCATATCTATCCCTAGTATTTTGCATCCAAATTAGAAAGGGCCAGTCCCCAGGAGGCTAGACCAAAGTGATACTTCCTCCAGCCAGAAGCCTAGAGACAAGTAACAATTTAATAAACACAATTATAATAAATTCTATTGGGGGACATTTATTCAAAACCACCATAGTACGATCTTACTCTAGCCATGGTTGACTTGAAATTCACTATGTAGTCTCAGGCTGGCCTCGAACTCATTTCTACCTCACTCAGCCTCCCAAGTGCTGGCTTTAAAGGCATGCACCACCATGCCCTGCTAAACTATTTTATTTTTTGGAGACAGTTTCTCACTCTATAGCTCAGGCTGGCCTGGAAAGATCACCTACTGCCTCAGCCTCTTGAACGCTGGGATTACTGGGGTCAGCCACTATGTCCGACTTATTTCAAATGTTAAAATCTATGCATGAACCAATGAGTGCCAGATAAACCCAGTGCATCTGTGAATCACACTTCTGGGCCCTTGTATCTGGCCTCTTTGTCCAGGGCTGTTAGGTCTCAGGCTGACAGATGACAGGCCCTATGGATTTTCTTCCTGGGTTGCCCATTAAGCCTTGGGAACTAGTGTGTTCCATTGCTTGGGTGATCAATAAGTTAAAAGTGAATAACAGGTGTGGTTTTTGAAGGGGGAAATGGGATTGTTCTCTCTGTCACAATATCGAAGGACTTTACAATTGTGACTGGCCAGGGAAGCTGTACTTCTGCAATTCACCAACTGGCTTGGTGTTTCCACCTGATATTCCAGTGTTGAAGCCTAACCCGAAGTGTCTATGTAAGTAAGGTAGGCATAATTCAATATGACAGGTATCCTTACACAGAGGAGATAAGGATGGTGTATTAGTCAGGGTTCTCTAGAGGAACAGAGTTGATAGAACGGATTGTAGTAAAAAGGGGAATTTTTTGGGGTAGCTTATGACAGTCCAACAATAGCAGTCTGGAGGCCTACAGGTGAAGAAACCAGTAGCTGTTTAGTACACGTGGCTGGAGGCCTCAGCAGTCCCAATCCAGCCCAGAAGGCCTAATGGCTCTTCAGTCCACAATGTGAGGCCGAGGAAACTGGGTTCCGATGTCCAGGAAGGGTAGGACACGAACCAGCACCAGCAGCAGGGTGAGGAAGGAAGAGAGGCTCCCTTCCCCTCAAGCTTCCTTATATCCAGTCCCCTTCTGGAAGCCCCACCCACTCAGGGGGAAGGACAACTCTGGAGGAGGGAACTCCTCCTTTTTTCAATCCTTTCTACAGACAAACTCAGAGACCAAGATTACTGTAGATTATTAAACAGGTCAAGTTGACAATAAACTTAATCATCACACGTCCTCCCCTTGTCAACTTGACATCAAACCATATCTCCTTACATCATACTTAATTTCCAAATGAAGATAGTAACAAGATCATAATTCTGTCTAATGTTGTAGTCAGCTTTCTCTCATTGCTGTGCAGAAAGAACCCAACAAAAAAGCAGCTTTTGGAGCAATGAGTTTATTTGGGCTTATAGACTCAAGGGGAAACTCCATGATGGCATGAGCAGAGGGTGGACATCACCTCCACCACAGCACTGCAAACAGTGGCAGGATGGTGTGCCAAATACTGGCAAGGGGGAAGCTGGCTTATAACCCCCATAAGTCTGCCCCCAACAACACAGCTCCAACAAGGTTCCAAAATTGCCATAAGCTGGGGTTCAAGCATTCAGAACACATACATTTGTGGGGGACACCTGCATCAAACCATCACAGACAGAGAACCTACAGAAGGGGCACATGAGGATATGGTGAGGAGCTGACCTCCAAGCCAAGGCTTTGCCGATATCTTGATCTTCAGCTTATTAGCCTCCAGAACAGAGAAAATTTTGTTTTGGAAGCTAATTAATCTGTATTTTATTTTATTTCATTATGGATATTCTAGTAAATGGATATATTTCCTTCATTCAAACAAAACAGAAATCAAGACATCCCTTTTAAAAATTAGGCCCCAAATCATGCAAAATTTAAGAATGGGAATTTATCCATTGACTATAAAACCATTTCTCTTCAAAACTTTGGGGACAGCGACATCTAGTGGCATTTTTAAGCACACTCTTTCAGTGCTTCTCAACCAGTCAGCACATTAGGATTTTTTGAGTTGAGTAAAAATGGTTTTGATGCCCAGACTTCAGCCCAAAGAAGTGATGTTAGACTCTCTGGGCATTGGAGCCAAGCAATAGCGTTTTAAAAATCTTTTTAACATCTGGGTGTAGTGATGCACGCCTTTAAGCCCAGGGGGGCTGAGGTGAGGAGGAGTGTTGTGAGTTCCTGGTTAGCCTGGGCAAAAAAAGTCTTTCTGCTGGGGAGAACTTAAGAAAACACCACAGAATGAAATCAGAGAGGAGGCTATGGTGCAGGGAGGAAGGGCAAGAGAGGGAAAGAGTGACAAAGCCAGATTTGTTTGAAATGCATAATAACGAAACCCAATTAATTGTATGCCAATAAGAATAGATTAAAAATCACCCATATTAGTCCAATATGTCGCCCAAGTTGAGAATTACTCTTTGTGATCAATGAGCCCAACTGTGGGTTGCAAAAATATGAGCATGTATTATCAAGCCTGTTGTCACAGTATAAACAAGCCTGTTAATTTCTGACTGTACTATTTGCTCGTTTTCCTTGAGACAGGGTCTTGTATAGTCCAGGCTGACTTCTGGGTGCTGGGATCATAGGTGTGCGCCATCAAACCAGGCTCCTACAAATATGGGATGGAGGGAATGTTTTGGTTCCCCGGGACTCTGGAACAGCGGTGGGCAGTCGGTGCTCAGAATTGCTTTTGTATTTTACTCAACTGAATGGATTAAAAAATCGTGTCTTCTCTCAGGCAGATAAATTAGAAATAGTATGCTAAAAACAACTGTCATGGGCTGGAGGGATTGCTCAGCGGTTAAGGCACTTGCCTCCAGTGCCTAAGGCCCTGGGTTCAATTCCCCAGGACCCACATAAGCCAGACCCACAAGGCAGTGGCCCTGGTTGTCTCTCTCTCTCTCTCTCTCTCTCTCTCTCTCTCTCTCTCTCTCTTTCTCTCTGCTTGAAAATGAATAAATAAAATATTTAAAAAAAAAAAAAACAACTGTCACATTGTAGATCCAGAGTGTCGCACATCCAGTTCAACGTGCCTTGTCAACTGTTCCAGACAGCCATTCTTGGCCGGTGACTTGCCAGTTCATTTCATGAGGGCTTCACTGTCTCTGGTTCGAGGAGAGGATTTTTCTGAGGCTCAATAGAGCAACAGGTCCTTAATGTTTGGTTTAATGTTTAGTTTAGTTTTTTTTTTTTTTTAGTTAAAAGAAACGTTAAACCTATTAGCTTTCCCTCCATGCAGCCCCCTTGTTACCTTTATGCTTAGGAAGTTTTCTGTCAAAATATTTCAAAGTCAAGGCTGGGGAGATGGCTCAGCAGTTAAAGATGTTTCTTTGCAAAGCCTGATGGCCTGGGTTTGATTCCCCAGGACCCACATACAGCCAGATGCACAAGGTGGCGTAAGTATTTTTAGTTCATTTGCAATGGCAGGAGGTCCTCATTTTCATTCTCCCCGCTCTCAAATACATCAAATATTAAAAACAAGTTCAAAGCCAAACAGGTATCCGCTTACAACTTTCCTAGTTTTGAAATTATTTCTTTTAAACTATTTCAGGTGCTCTCATCACTCTGGCATTTGGCTGGGCATTTTAGGGCTGCCAGAGTGCTTTTGGCCCTGTTGGGCAGGAAGTTCTGTCAAAGCAAGGAGACCGTGTCTCTTCCCATGCATCTGGGCCAGCAGGATGGCAGGCTGCAATGTGTACTTAATATGCAACAAAATCAGGGGCCATGGTCTGATCGCTGAGGTAGCCAAAGGCTCGGCCTCCTTCTCTGAGGCACGTGTTCCCAAGTCCTTTCGTTCTCCATGTTTGGCAGTCAACATTTGCAGCAAAACTGTCCACTGTATGCACAGTGGACTATTATTGGGCGTTAAGTGGGCGAGCCTGCAGGACAAATGTGCTGAGTGAAATTAGCCAGTCACAGAAGGGCAATTGAATTCTGCCTGATCTGACCCACGTGAGGGACCTGGAGTGAAACTCAGCAGTAGAAAGCAGACTGGTGGCTGTTGGGAGCAAGGACTTCCAGTCACCACTCTTGTACTGTACAGTTAAGCCTGTTTTTAAAAAATGTTATTTATTGGGCTGAGATGTCTCAGTTGATACAATATTTGCCTCCCAAGCATCAGGACCTGATTTCAGTCATCAGAACCGGGCTGTGTTGCTGGGTGAAGTTGATTTCCTGTGCGAGGAAGTTCTTCCTCCAACAGCCCCCCTAGTGGAGGACTATATAGAGAGAAGCTTCCAGAGAATACTGTTCAGGTTGCTCGCTGGTGAGCGCTTTTGCCCTCTCTGTTCAATCGTTGAGTCTCTACCGTGTTTGACTCTCCTTTATGGAAAAGGCAAGGAGTTTCCTCAGCCTTCCAATGTGCCTGAGGAGCATCAGCTCTCCAGGAATCTCCTGGCCTTCAGTGGCAGATTGGGACTGTTCAGGCATCCAGCCTCGTGGACTGAGCAGCTACTGGGCTCCTCAATGCTCACACCTGCAGACAGCTGTAACTGGACTGTCCTTCCCCAATCCTATAAGGGAATCCAATAAATCCCCTTTACATGTTCATTCTATAGGTCTGTTCCTCTGGAGAACCCTGACGAATACAGTGTGCTGGGAGGCAGAGATAGACAGATCCTTAGGGCTCATCGGCTAGGTCGACAGTACTTAAGAGGAATGACAGGGAGGTCGTCCTTCTGCACAAACACACAAGACACACACCACAAAGAGTTATTGTGCAGTGCTGGGGATGAAGCCTTGGATACACTAGGAAAGCACTTTACTGCTGAGGTATACCCCTTTCCCTAATCTAAAGTTAATAAAAACCAAGGTAAAGAGAATTAATAACAAGATTGCTTTTATGTTTGGCTTGTCCTGAGCGACAGCTGTGTGGGGGAGGGCAGGCTCGGCTGCTGTTGTCTTCCGATCATTTTGGAGATCTTACCTGTCAGCTTCAGAGCTGGACCTGGTCATCCACTTCACCATGGAATCTCCATGCTGCTTTACCTTTCTGTCTGTCCAGTTCTGGCCATAAAGTGGCCTCTCTCTGCCCCTGTGGTGGACCTGACATCTTCCACTGCTTCGGTCCTCAACAGCATGGTGGCATTCCGCTTAGTGATGGCCACAGCCCAGCGGGGTTTCCTTCTCTGGAGTAGAGGCCTGGGGGCTGCTCCATGCAGAGCTGTGCCTTGTAGAGTCTGAGCCCCGGGCAAGAGGCTCTCCAGCTCCCTGGGGGCCTTCACACCTCCTCTGCCACTCATTTTCTCCTTTCCCTTCTTACCTGGACCTGCCAACCACTTAGCACCTCTGCTGAGCAGACGGCCTGAGCAGAAGGGGCCCTGATCCTCATTCCCACCTCCAGGGCAAAGAGGGCAAAAGGTGCCACCTTCTGTCCTCCCGCTCCCCTCTCCAAGCTGGCTGCAGAACCCCTGGAAACAACTGCGGAGGAAACCTGCTCTTCTCGACTTTCTACTCCTCATTCCTAGTGGATTCTTTTCTTTCTTTCTTTCTTTCTTTCTTTCTTTCTTTCTTTCTTTCTTTCTTTCTTTCTTTCTTTCTTTCTTTCTTTCTTTCTTTCTTTCTTTCTTTCTTTTGCTAGCAGTAGTTAATATCACGTTCCCACACTTGCCCTTTCCTCATTCCATGTTATCTTTTCATTTTTATTTTTATTTTGTAAAGAGAGAGAGAGAGAGAGAGAGAGAGAGAGAGAGAGAGAGAGAGAGAGAGAGAGAGACTATGAGAAAGGGAACACCAGGATCTCTTGCTGTTGCAAACAGACTCCAGATTCATGCGCCACTTTGTGCATGTAACCTTATGCAGGTACCTGGGAATTGAACTTGGGCCAGCGTTCAGCATTTTGCAAGCAAACACCTTGAACCTCTGAGCCTTCTCCTCAGATCATATGTTGTCTTTACACTAAAGGTCAGTTAGTCTTGAAGATGTGATTTTTAGGTTTGGGGAAAACAAAAGACTTAAACAATCATGAGGTTAGGAATCATGAGATTCCTTTTAAGACTAATTAGAAAATAGACATAAGAGAAAGGAAGAAAAAGAACTAGTCATGGAGATATTCCAAGCCCAGTCTGAGAGGAAGCTGGGTGAATTAGGGCTCAAGGCAGGGAGGGACACTCAAAGGCAGATGTATATTCAATCTGATGGCTGCTGAGGACAAGGGGTTCGCTCCTCAAACACCCCTGACCATGTGACATGTACATTGGGGACCTTTCAGAAGGAGAAGAGAGAGGAACATACTTCTCCCCTGACTTCCATTCCACTGTTGAAGTGTCACCTTGTGCATCTGGCTTTACGTGGGTACTGGGGAACTGAACTTGGGTCTTTCTGGTTTGCAGGCAAAGGTTTTAACCACTAAGCCATCTCTCCAGCCGCTTGCACTGCTGAAGTGTTGGTGCTGTCACCTCGCCTGCGTTTCTCCGTCATGCATGCAGAACACTGAGTGAGTGCGTCACAGAAGACAAACCAGCGTGGGTCTGGGGTTGGTGCTGTAGGTACTGGTTCCAGTGGACTAGGATCCAGAGGCGGGGAACTGACATGCACAGTCAGGTTTTGGTGTGCAAGAAAATCACTTGCCTAGCGTTTATTATGAGCACAGCATCAGGCATTCTCCTCTCATCTCTGGTAAACTGAGAGGAGGCATTTTAGACCTGAGAAAAAGTGAGGTTCAGAAAGGGTAGGCTTATGTCATGGTTTGATCCAGGAGTCCCCCACAAACAAATGAATGTGTTCTGGATAATTGATCCTCTGCTGATGGCAGTTTGGGTTTTACAACCTCACTAGAGCTGTGTTGTTGGGGGCGGGCTTATGGGGGTTATAGCCAGCTTCCCCTTGCCAGTGTTTGGCATACCTTCCTGCCACTGTTTCCAGTGCTGTGGCAGAGGTGATGTCCAGCCCTCTGCTCATGCCATCGTTTTCCCTGCCAGGATGGAGTCTCCCCTCAAGTCCGTAAGCCTAATGAACCCATTCCTCCACAAGCTGTTTTGCTTGGGTTCTTTCTGCGCAGCAACTAGAATGCTGACTGTAACAGTTTTGGTACTAGGATGTGGGGTCATCTGTTGCTGCTAGAACTCTGATCTTGTGGCTTTGGTCTTCTGGAAGTGATCTATAGAAGGAATGTGAAGAATTTGAAATATCAGCCTAAGAGATGCCTCGCAGTGCTGTGAGTACAGCTTGATGAACCATTCTGGTCAGAATTAAAAGACCTTCCTGCCATTGTTTGCAGTGCTGTGGTGGAGGTGAAGTCCACCCTCTGCTCATGCCATCATTTTCCCTTCCATGATGGAGCTTCCCCTTGAGCCCATACGCCAAAATAAACCCATTCCTCCCATCAGGCTGCTTTTGGTTGGGTTCCTTTCTGCAGCAACAAGAAGTTAACTACAATAGCTTATCAGACGGCTAAATGAAAAATGGCCCAAGCAATCTGAGCAGAGCAGCCCAGCCCGTTCGGATTCGTTTGGGTTCTCTGCTTAGTCTCCCATGGTGTCAGCTCCATTTTAAGTTAACCAACAACCCCCAAAGCTACGCTTACTGGTCCCTCCATGTCTAGAGGGACCAATGCAGATAGAAGTTGCGGACCATGATTGCACATTAGTACCTAATCGATGTATCCCAGATGGCGTCTTCACTCAAAAACCAATGGCTGAGATCAAGAAAATGGAATGGACCCTGGGTTCAAGTCAGGCTCCGCCCTTGTGGGGTCTCCTATCTCTAAATACTAAATGGAGGACCAATTGATACATGAAGATCTGACTTCTGTTGGAAGTGGAAGAGGTGCAACCTGCAAGGATGGACGGAACAGTTTGAAGAAGCGTTGAAGAGGTTTTCTCAAACTCCCTGCTCAGACTTGGTGTTCAATCCTGCTTTCTGACAGCCCTGTGTCTACTCTGCTCTTCTGGGTGACCTTGGAGGAAGTCTGTCTTCCTCAGCACCTCTTTTAACGAATCCCCCTTTGCTTCAGCTCACAGAGTATGGCTTTATTGCATGCCACCCTGATGACATGCTGGGATTTCCAAGGAAACACAGAACATTCCACCCTGCTTCCCAGGACCTCCTTGGCTCCCCCAACAAGCAGAGCCATACACTGAGAATACAGATAAAGGCTAGGCCACCTTAATTACCAAAAAAGATATGTTGGAGGTTTAACTTAGCGTGAGATCCACAGGGATTGTGAATGCTGTTGCAGTCAGGTTTCTAGTTGCTGCGCAAAAAGAACCCAAACCAAAGCGGCTAGTGGAGGAATGGGTTTATTTGGCTTACGGACTCAAGGGGAGACTCCATCCTGGCAGGGAAAACGATGGCATGAGCAGAGGGCTGGACATCACCTCTGCCACAGCACTGCAAACAGCGGCAGGAAGGTGTGCCAAACACTGGCAAGGGGAAGCTGGCTTATAACCCCATAAGCCTGCCCCCAACAACACAGCTTCATCGA
>PVHP010051060.1:0-12977 GCA_004024765.1 Zapus hudsonius | reverse complement strand
TTTCTTTCTTTCTTTCTTTCTTTCTTCTTTCTCTCTCTCTCTTTTATTTTTTCATTTGGTTATCTAGTGCCATGCCAGATGTTATTTCTTTCCTGTCCATATTCCTTCAGCCCACCTGAAATCCATCTTCAACTTTATCTTCTAATTTCCACATATATAACGCCATATCTTTGACTTTGAACTTCAAATTCTCTCTCTCACTTCCTCCCTCCCTTTCCCTTTTCCTCTCTCTGTCTCCCCTCCTGTCTCTCTCCCTCACTCCTCTCTTTGTCTTTCCTTTCTTCTCCCCGTATCTCTTTTCCTTCCCCACCCCCTCTCTCTCCCTTTTTACTTGACCTCCACACCTAGGTACAGTCAGACAATTCCCATCAGGAAGTTTTCTCCCCATGACTCCCAGGGGGCCTAGGCACCCCTTCCCTCCAGCAGCATCCTGCTCCTCTCCACCCCTCCTTTACTATTCATGCCCTCCCTTCCCTGCACTTCACTGTGTGATCTGGGGTCATTTCTTAAATAAATTATGTCTGAATCCTTGTATCAGTGCCTGCCATGGGCAGAAGTCAAATTAAGGCACTATTTGATTTTTGCTGCGTGTGCACATAATTTTTACTTAAACAAGTAAACAAGATGAACCTAAGGGTAGGTGAATAAAAAGTCCAGTCCCTGAAGATGGCGTGTGTGTGTGTGTGTGTGTGTGTGTGTGTGTGTGTGTGTGTGTGTTTTCATTATTGCACATACTGGGCTTGAGTCTGGGGCTCTGACTGGCCTCTGGCCTCCCACCAATTGACGACAAGGGCCCTTGGAATGCCACCACTGTGTGTGAAGGAAACAGGCCTCTCCAAGGAGGCTTAGAGAGCAGGCCTCCATGCCCAGTGCCTGTAAGCATGTGCCTTGACTGGATTTTCTGCTTCCTGTCTCCTCCCCAAGCTGCTTGATTAAACTGCTACACGCTCATCGCCATACTGTTCCTAAGGGGTGCTTGCTTCCCCAAGCCCAGAGGCTGGCTTAGAGCTCCGAGGATTCATCACCCAGGACCAACCCACTGCCCCAGGCCCTGGCCCTGGGGAGCTAAACAAAGTCGTCTCAAGATTACAAGCCATTTCAGCATGATCAGGGGTTACGGCCCCTACTTTTTAACATCCTGCTTTTATTTGCAGGCTATGAAGTGTAATAGTTCACCATTTTGGTTTAAGTATCACCATAAAAGTCAGTGAGATGGAACAGGCAATAAGTAGTTCTTTTACATAGTGTGGCTGAGGCTGGGAGCTTACGTCTTCATTAACCCACAGAAACGGCTTGGAAATAAAATGGAAATAAAATGTGGGGTGGGCGCTCCTCTACACTAGGGACCAGCCAGCATGGGAGCAGAGCTGTCCCTTCCTGTCCCAACTTAACTCACTCACCTGGTCCCTTCTGCTCTGGTGCTGAGGAAGTTGGAGAAACAGGAAGGAAGAGGACCTGTGAACTTCCTAAGAGTTATTCTGAGGGTATGGATGAAACAGTCAACTTGAGAACGCAAGTGAGGAGTTCCCAATCTAAATGTATTAGCCCAGCAGACACCTCTGGGTGCCATTGTCTGAGCATCAAGTATTCAAGATGCCAGGACACGTCGTTGTCTCTTCCCTAAAAGGGTTACCCTTTTGGATATAGGCATATTTATCATTTCGTTGCATTTGACCAAATCTTGCCTCTCTGGAGTAGTGCGTCCAGCCCTGGGCCTCATGTGTGCAAAGGTTACATAGTGTATTTTCCCATGGGACCGTGGATCAAACTTGTCTCTACACATCTTTTCCTGATGACTGACAGAGGCTGGCATGTCTCCTCTTGGTGTATGCCCTTCTGAAACACAATGAGTTCTTCCAAGGTTAGAACAAGACTCGGCTTATTCCCAATCATTCACAGTAAGGACCTCCTTGAAGGGTTAACTTTATGGCAGTAGCCATCACCGTGAGCCCAGGCCAAAGAACAGAACGACACTGAGACCAAGGAAGCTGAGCTGAGAGTCACAAGGCTCCAGAACTTTAGACATATCTGCAAGTCCTCATTCCACTTCTTGACAAGGCCCCACAGAGGGGACATTTGTTTCTAAGCCACAATTGTCTTCCACCGTGCTATAGAATGGTATCCCACTTTCTCTACACAGAAATGCCATCTTCCTTGAAGGAACTATCCCTGTTGCTGATCTGTGGACACTTAACTACTTGACACATTTCTCCCTGTGTCCATCTGTCTGTCTACATATAAATTATCTACCTATGCACTGTTCCAGATGTTTGAGATTGCTGGAAGGGGGAAGTCTGATTTACAGAGGGGGCAGGGTTGATTTAATTCAACACGGTTTAGTGTGTCACACAATCCGTCTAAATTTAGAAGTATCTAAACCTGGTGTCACATAGAACCAGACACAGCCGAAGGCCCCCTGTTTCCTGTTTAACTCAGCAACCTGCACAAATGTCTCTTTTACATATTATCAGTGTGTCTTGAATCGTCTGGCAATTCTTGAAGCAATCTCCCAGCTGAATAAGGAAAACACAAGGGCAGGCTGGGGAAGTAAGGGTCTGACTGGCTCACCCAGCCAGGTAGCATTTCAGAATACACAGACTGGCCCAGAACAATGTCTTTTAGGCTTCATGAAAACACACGTTCTTAATGGCTTGTCTGAGCTGTGTTCAAGAGTTGTGGCTTGAAGAGAGATCTTCTCACTTTGCTTTTATTTTTGTTTTGAAATAAGATGGGGCTGGATTTGCAACTTGGCAGTTATGTAGCAGTAATGTCCTTTCTCTACAATCCCCTATCAGTATACTTACTATTTGCTGCAAATAGTTTCTCCAACTCTCCTTGAAGCCTTCCCACAACCACACAGATGTCTCTATGTACCACATTAACTGTGGAAAGAATAACTGTGCTAAAGACATTTTCCAGTTATGGGGAGAGGCAGAATTACACTCCTAGGGTAAAAGTAATAAATCACCCCAATGACTGGGACTCAAATGCCCAGTTGCTATCCTCTCTGATCTGTCCCATGTATGACTATTGATTCAGGGTAGTGGGGATGTGACAGTTTTAAGCAAGCTCCATAGACCTCCTCCCCTTGAGTGGAAGGTATCTCTAGCCAGAGCCCAAACCTAGATGGAAAAACTGATTGGTCAGGTATAGACCAATCAGCTATCTCTCTGACTTACCTGGGGGAAGTTTTAAGAGTTTCCCTAAAGCAAAAGCCAGTCTGTCTTCTTCCACAGGGTGTCCTAGAAGGAGGACATTCATTTTCCAGGTAAGGCCCTTCACCCCAGCCAACAAATGATGATCAAATGTTTCCAAGTGGCTGGGGAGATGGCTCAGTGGTTTAAGTGCTTGCTTGCAAAGCCTTCTGGCCTGGGTTCCATTCCCCAGTACGCAAGTAAAACTAGATGCGCAAAGTGGCACATATGTCTGGAGTTCATATGCAGAGGCAAGAGACCCTGATGTGCCTATGTGTGTTCTCTCTCTATCTCTATCTATCTATCTATCTATCTATCTATCTATCTATCTATCTATCTATCTCTATCACTATCTCTATCTCCATCTATCTATGTTTCTCTCTCTCTCTCCTCTTTGCAAACAAATAAAATATTTTTCAAAAACTTCCCAGGGAAGGAAGGGGGAATCAATCTCTTCTTGATTGTAAGATACTGGAAGCCACTGTAGGATACAAGGAGGGAAGGACAATGTGGGGTACATATGATCAAAATGTATTGTATAAGTGTGAAAATGTCAGCAAAACAAGTGAAAATTCTATTTAAACATCATATTTAAAAGTTCACCCCTTTAGTCCAGTATCCTGACATAATTCTACCTCTTGCACCCTAGGGAGCCTTAGCTTCTCTAGGAGAAGTGACAACATATCTACGCTGCTACTTACTAACCAAGGGACAAGAACTCTGCACTTTCTTTCTCTGGATTTCAGAACCCAGGGATAGGCTAATTCACCTTTTGTTAGGGAAGATGTGAGCCCTGCCTCCTCTCTGCCCAGGTCTGCTGAGCCCGGCCACTGTCTGCCTCTCCACAGGCATCGCCCAGGCAGGAGCTGCCAGAGCTGGTCCTGGAGGGCTCCTGCTGCACCCTGGGCCATCTGGTGGAAATAACTGATGAGTGCCTGGTTCATGCAGCAACAGCACACAGAAAGTCCGGGCTCCAGACTCCCCTCTGCCCCCTGAAACTAGGAAATTCCAAACTACAGCTAAAACTGTAGCTGGCCTCCTGACTTGACTCACTTGCCCTGCAAACTTATACACCAAATTACCCATGTGGGATGATGAAGGATGGAGGGGTAGAAAGGCCAAGGCCAGGGGTCTCTATAACTCTCCCTCCCACTTCCTGAACCCCGCAGCAAGGGGAATCCTTCACCTGGAGGGAGCGGCTGTTACTTTTAATCAGAACACAAAAAAGTAGGAAACTAACATTTGTTATTGTAGGCCAGGAACTTCTCTAGGGACTGAATGAAAATTATCTGTCCACTGTTTTTTTTAATTTAATATTTATTGTCCATAATGCAGCACTCCAGTCAAAGGAATACTACCCCTTTTAGTAGTCAGCCACACACCGCTGGGATGAGTCTCCACACCAGGCACAGTTTTGGGAGGAAAGTATTGATTGAAATAACAGATCCAGGAGAAGTTTAATAATGAAGAAAAAGGATGGCCCCAATTCACAGATTCAAGCAGAGAGAGAACCAGCACCAGCAACTCAAGCAAGCACAATCTAACCACCAAACAGCAGAAGCTCCAGACAAGCTCAGACGGCTCTTTACATATGTATCACTGGAATTTTACATCCACCTTAGAAATACTCTAGGAGGCCAGGCTAAGGTGAGCCTCCTCCAGCCAAGAGGCTGGAGACAAATCTTTAATACACTTTTGAATCTAACCACACCCCCATTACATAAAGGATGTTCAGACTGGTAAGTGGTAGGTACACGTGCCCTGTTTGGAGTTTGAACCCACTTCTCCGGGTTCCAGAAGCCCAGGTGAATGTGGAATATTTTCTCACTAATGGATGCAGGAGAGTTGGGACGGCAACTCTTCTCTAGTATTTTAGTTTTTAAATTATAAATCTGGAGAAGACTTCCAGACTGTCCTGTTGGTAAGAGCCAGGAAATGCTATCCTCAAAGTAGGCAGTTTCTTGTTTGGCTAGGTGCACTCTCACTAGTAGAAATGATCAGCTCACAGAGGATTCAACTTGGAGAGACCCCCAGATTAAGAGTTGCAAATCCAGTCAGGTATGGTGGATCTTGTCTGTAATCTTAGCACTCAAGAAGCTGAAATAGGTCTGGATGGCCGTGGATAGAAGTCCAGTCAGCGTTCATGGTGTGTTTCAGGCCACCCTGGGCTACTGATTAGGACCACAGACAGACAGACAGACACACATGCGCGCGCGCACACATACACAGAGAGGAACTCGAAATCCAACCCATCAGCTGTGCTAGACAAGCATGGATCCTAACACTCATTTTCTGCCTGTCCCTAACATGCACATTTGCACATTTATAAGTGAGAATGTGCCCATGTCTGCCTACAATAGCAGTGTGCACTCTGAATGAGATAAAACCCCACCAGAGAGTGCTGCCTGCCCCAGTCTCAGTGGGGAGAAGTTCATATTAACAACACTCTTTGGAGTTAAAAGAAAAACACAAGGAAGAAATTTAACCAGTTTTGTTGTTTTTTTTAAATTCTTTATAGACAGTACAACCCTTATAACTCACAAGGGCAACCCTGCTCCTCCCATCTCTCTCTCTCTCCTTTATGCTCTTATATCTGTAATTTACCAGAAAAAGACAAAGCAGCTTCTAGAAAGGGTTTATAGACCTTGAACCTCAAATTAACCCCTCCCAAACACAAAAAAATTACAGCCCTTTAAAGAGAAGTGACTAGCCCAAGGTCACGTAGTGAAAGATGGGAAGCTAAGAGCACTTTTCCTGGCATAAAAAAAGAGCTAGAGCATATATCTTATGATCATAAAGAAACCCAAATATTGACAAAGAATCTAGTCATGTTAGACCCCTGGCCTTTGAGTGACATTCCAAAAATTTGTGTTCCAGCCCTTGAATGCCGACAGCTCTGCTGGGGAGGAAAGAGAGGACATGAACAGGAAATTCATGAGCTTGCTGAGGTGAAAGCGACTGCACAGAACAGGGAAGCAAGAAGTACCACAAAGCAAAGCGTGAGGAGTTCACAAATTAGTGGGACAGGAAAGGAATGCTCTGGAGGGGAAGACAGAAGAAAGCCGCCATCTTGCCTTCTCCATGAACCCTTCCAGCTCAGACAGAACCCTTGGGATCCCTAAGCCCTTAATCAGTAACCTAAACAGGTGATTTGCTTGATAATTACATGTTTATGGAACATGATGTTTTGGGGAAAGAATAAGAGATTTGGCATCAGAACAGCTGTGTTGATTGCTCATCTCTGCTCTGCACTAATTGGATGATGGTTGGTAAGTTCCTGAACTTTTGGAGATGGTGTCTTCTCTTCTGCAAGATGGAAATGAGAAACTAGACTCTTCAGACTGGCCCAGAGCAGTGAGGCAGGAGGTAGGACGCATCTAGCATCAAACATGGCTTTACCAAGGGCAGAGCAATTTCCTTCCCCACCAATGGAGTCGGAACTTCTGAGTGCAGTACGACTTGGCATCTCTCATGGGCCCCTCATAGCGGTATCAAGACTTCATTGATCGAATTGACTCAAATGGGGTCATAGGCTAGAAGTGTCCATCTTCTTTAACAAAAGAAAGAGGTTGGACTCATGCTTCCTTTCACTGCTATCAACCAGCGTGTGAGCAGATTTTCTTGTTTCATGCCTTCAGGTCCACAATGTAGCTAGGTCTTCACAAAGAAGAAAATTCAGGGTTGGAGAGATGGCTGAGTAGTTAAGGCACCTGCCTGCAAAGCCTAAGTATGCAGGTTCCATTCCCCAGTCCCCACGTAAGACCATATGCATGACGTAATACATATGTCTGGAGTTTGTTTGCAGTGGTTAAAGACCCTGGTGTGCCCATATTCTCTCTCTCTCTCTCTCTCTCTCTCTCTCTCTCTCTCTCTCTCTCTCTCTCTCTCTCTCCAAAAGAAAACAAAAGAAAATCACCTCCCCATACATCTCTGGACCCAGGTCATTTTACTTTTTAATTTTTTTAAAATTAAGTGGAAACTTTGTGTGGACACATCATGTGTTGGCACCATCATTTCCCTCCTCCCTTCCCCCATTCCACTGAGGGCCCTCCTCAATGTGATTGCTGGTATGCAGCATGGGGCTGTGGGTGATGAGTTGGGAGCAGAGCAGTCAGCCTTGCGTGTGGAAGGGGGCAATGCCCTTGGAGGCTCTTAGAATCTTTCCACTCCCTCGTCCATAAATTCCCTGAGCCACAGTGGGTGTGTTTGAAGTCTACTTTAGTGTTGAGCTCTCAGCAGCTTCTGGATTTCCGCTTTGGCAGTTTTGAGTCTCCTCAGTGTCTGTCTCCGTCACCCTGACGCAGGTTGTCAGGCTCCCTGTGGACGCAGCACTGTTGCTCATTTCACCACTTCCTCTGTGGTTTCACCTGGGCCCTAGCTGATTGCAGAAGCTACTTTTTAAATTTCTATATAAACCTAATGTCATATTTATTTTCATGGGACACATAAACAGATAAAATGATCATATGGTTGAATAAAAAAATAAACCAAAACCCAAAAGCAGAGCTGACATTTGCCAACTAACCCTAATCATGAACCTCATGAGCATGAGATACCAGAATTAGTTTAAAATGTTATATTTTACTTAAAAAATCATGCGTATTATGTATCTTCATATCAAGAATGCATAATGAAAGAGGTTCATATAGAGAGTACACATATACTCAAGGATGTCCCTATAAAGATACATAAGTATTTTTCACATAGATGTAGGGTAAAATGTTCCAAGATCTTGTCCACATTTTGAGCAATTCCCATCCTAATCGAAAAGCAAAATCATGCTTATTTTATGTATGATATGTCACATTGTTAAAGCTAGCCATCAAGCTTCGGGTGTCTTCCTGTCTCTGCCTCCCCAGCACTGGGATGATAGACATGTGTCAGAGCTCTCACAGGGATGACAGGAACCCCAGCTCAGGTCTCATGTTTGGGCAGCAAGAACTTACCCACTGAGCCATCTCCCCATCCCTTGATGGCTTTTCTAATTGTAACGAGAACAGCACAAAAATGTGGAAATGTATAGCAGAAATTAAGGTCCACACATGAGTCAAAAAAAATCACAGCAATATAAAGAGGAAGTTTAACATAATGAATTATCAGATATAATATGGAAAAAAACCACAGACCTAGTCATAAGAGAATTCCCTTAATCACAAATTCATAGACTAGGAATCAGCCATTCACTGTAGGAGCGGGCACAGAACCCAGGGAAGGACCAAAGATGGAGGGCACCACACTTCTTAAAGCTGAAATCTGCTTCTGAGTATGGCTGGGGCTTTGGCCTCCAGATGATGAAGACATTCCCTGAGACAGATAGTTCTGGAAACGCTGGCGGAATAGCTCATGGACAAATGTCGTTACCCGTGGTAGAATACCCCTGGGTACCACACTGGCCACCTCCTGCCAGGAGAGAGACTCCATCCACACTGGAACCAGAATAAAGAGCCCATTGCAGGCCAGTATCTTCTGCGCCCTCTACTGGCAACGTTGATCACTGCGTAAAGTGGCAAAGTATAGGTGTTCCAGCATATTGAGAGCTAGGAAGGATGGAGAGGCAACTGAGATGAAACACATACGACAAAATACAGAAAATAACGATCACCAATAACCCCAAGAGCCAGAAAGGAAATCTGCTGTTGAGATTTCAATAAATATCCTTCCAGAATACTTGTTTGGGAGAAGGGGGATGTCTTTGCACATGGCCCCAAACACAACTGTGAATGTACTTCTAGGCAATGTAACTACTTTGGCTCTTTAATTGGATATCAAAAGCCGCATCTTTTATCATTAAAAATTCCCTTCAACATCATGTTATTGAGCACATAATATTCTATAATGCAATGTTTATGGCCGCTTCTAATTATTAAATTTTTTTGTAATTTTACTTTATTAGAGATGATAAATATCTTGTATGCATTTTTTGAAAGAGACCCCGTGGTACATTTAATGATTTAAAGTTTCAACCATATTTAAGACCCCTGCTACATATTTTTTTATTATTTTTCTAATTTTAAGCTAATGTGCAATCTCCCCAAAGACTATGTATAAATGTCTACCTTATCATTTCTTCATCAATAAAGCATTCTCTCATATGTGTATTTTAGACTAAAAAATTTAATAGTTGTACATTTGATCATTAATAAAAGTGAAGGGGGCTGGAGAGATGGCTCAGCTGTTAAGGCACTTGCCTCCAGTGCCTAAGGCCTCCAGTTCAATTCCCCAGTACCCACATAGGCCAGACCCACAAGGTGGTGGCCATGGTGCTCTCTCTCTCTCTCTCTGTCTATCTCTTCTGTATCTCTCTGCTTGAAAATGAATAAATAAAATATTTTTTTAAAAAGTGAAGGAATTTTTTTTCATCTTAAAGTTCATTTGGTTATTTTGTTTTAGAGAGTTCCTTGAATTTAAGTCATGTGCTAAAATGTTGATAACTAATCTAAATTATAAAGTATAGGTTAAAATTTTTAATCTTGATTATGACACGGGATGTTCTTATCACTCACATGACTGAGTTATGACAATGATGAAAATCAAGTTTTCTAAATTTTCTTCATAAACATATTATTTCTTATAATCAGAAAAGACCTATTTTTAAGATCAAAGTGTATATATTTCCAAGTTATAGCCATTTTTCTTGATTAACACTATAAGTATGCCTTCTAAAAATCAGTAACAAAAACAGCGTCCATTTTTATGAGATGATATTATTGTGATGATCATAGCCAATGGAAAAATACATAAGCCAGAAAAGAAAGAGATGTATATTTTGATATTGAAGAATGAAAGCATTATTATTATTTTCATCCCTTGATGATAATAATAATGATTATTGTAGGAGGATTTTTGCCTTGAGAAAAGTTCTGACGTCTGCACATAACGATAAATAAGTCACACTATCAAACAAAGTTCTGATGTCTACACGTAACGATAAATAAGTCACACTATCAAACAAAGTTGAGAACGATGACCAGTAAGCACAAGAGGAAAGTTGTGGCCAAAAGAAAATTTCTCCTCGCTTACACTAAGGTTAAACAGACAAGGAAAGCACCTCGAATCTTTGGGAAGTGGAGAGTTTTTCCATGAATACTGCTAAGATGACTTAACAGTTAGGTCATTTCTCTCCTCTCCTGCCATCTGCCAGCATGGATTTGAAATGGATGGAAGGGCCAATATTTGTTTAAAACCAGATTAACATAAAGCTGGTTTGTTATAATCTTGAAGAGAAACTAGAAAACAACAAAGACAATTGAAAATGAAAGTTTTTTTTTTTAGATCTCAAATATGTGGATGTCAAAATGTAGAATTGCACACATGACAAAAACAAGTGTGAGGCTCTGTGGTGGAAAGGGAAGATTTACATTCATTTGGCTAACGGTAATTAAATCCATGAGGAAAGCAAGGCACTTCACAGGTAGAAAGAGCAGAGAATGTAGACAGAAAAACCTCCTCACTAACTACCAACTAGAACCTCTGAGCAGCCTCCTTAATAAACAAAGAAAACGTCCCCTGTGGTGAAAACATGCATGGTTCATGGCTTTGCTAGTTTCTTTTTTTCTGTTTGTTTTTTTGTTTTGTTTTGTTTTTTGTTTTTATGTTTAGCTCTATCTGAATTGCTACTTAAATTAGTTTCAGACAATGACAAATTCCTCAACTCCAAAACATGTTTTTCTTCAACAGGAATGGCTCTAAGTCCTCATTTCTCCAGAGTGTATCTGTGCCCATGACAGTGAGTGAGTGACATGCAAAGATCTAAATAGGCACTGGGAGAGATGGGAACCCCGGTGTGACCTTCATCTCTCTAGGGTCCCTTAAAACAAAACGGTTTCAGTTTGTTTTGAAAAGTCTTCCCTGAAGAAGTTTCCCCAAGAGGCCTCTTGTAGACTAAACCTTGGTTCTGCTTGGCCTGGTGCCTGTGTGGCCAGGGCCTGGGAAGTGCTGAGGATCCCTGGAGGAGAGAGGAGAGCTGAGAGAGGGGGACCTCCTTGGCCTCCTGGATGAGCATGGCCAGTTTCCCTGTCTCTGCTGTGAGATTTATTTATGGGCTGGTCTCTCCTTTGCCTCCTCGTTCAACTACGTTTTATCATATGGGGAAGAAGGCTGGAGTTGGAGAATCTCAGTTCCTTCATCAAACAGCCTTATGATCATGGCTAAGTATATAAGCACTTGTGTTATACATGATGACCTTCTCTCCTAGAAAATGAGGCCAGGCTGGAGAGATGGCTCAGTGGATAAAGACGCTTGCTTACAAAGCCTGTCAGCCATGGTTTAATTCCCAAGTATTCTAGTCATCTTTCCTGTTGCTGAGACAAAGAACCGGACCAAAAGGCAGCTGATGGGAGGAATGGGTTTATTTCAGATTATGGACTCAAAGGGAAGCTCCATGATGGCAGGGAAAATGATGGCTTGAGCAGATGGTGGACATCACCTCTGCCACATCAGGTGGACAACAGCAACAGGAGAGTGTGCCAAACACTGGTAAGGGGAAGCTGGCTATGACCCCCATAAGCCTGCCCCCCAATAACACAGCTCCCACAAGGTTCCAATACCCAAACTGCCATTAGCTGGGAATTGAGCATTCAGAACACATTCATTTGTGGGGGACACCTGGATCAAACCATCACAATCCACCTCTGGCCCCCACAAATTAATAATCATACATGATGTAAAATACAACGTGTTCAATTCAACTTCAAAAGTCCCCACAGTTTTCTTTCAACTAAGCCATAATACCAAAAAAAAAAAAAAAAACCTCAAAATGGCACAGAACATTCACACTGCAACAGATAGCACTGGACATAGCAAAAACAGATCAAAGATTTAAAATAAACAGAGCAGACACACATCAAACTCTAGCTCCAAGTCCCATAATAACCAGTGACTGGTCTTCAGAGCTCCAATTCTGCCCCTCCAGCTGGGCTACTCACGGTCCAGGAAAACTTCATCCAGTGCTGGAAGCTCTCCTTGACAGCTACCCCATCATCCTGACATTTTGCTGGGTCTCCAACGCCACCCATGGTCCATCCCAATGTCTCTATCCAGCCTTTATGAAGACAATCCAGTGGGCCTGCTTCACAGTGCCGATGGCCAAGTTTCAAAAACATTACCCTACAGTTAATACCAATCATCCCACTGACGAGGGCCGTCAGTGAAATGCGGTCAGGGAGGTTGGAACAGAGAGCATAGCCTGATGGGAAGATGACCAATATGCAATATGTTCATACAATAAAGTTCTCAATTTAAAAACAAAACAAAAAATCAAAACTGTGCTGTACATCCAATGACCCTCTTCCTGGATTTGTTATACTCCATAGTACCAGGTGGGCTACCAACTTGTGAATCCAGGGGGAAAAAAGCCATCTTTGAAGAGCCGACATTCAGCCCCTACTTCAAAAGAGTGCATTCTTCCTGCTGTCCCAATGCGGGTCACCTGGCCCAAGATCAATGTTTGTCATCTCTCACACAATTGCAGCTCCCCGGGCACAGTTCCTGCCCAGAGATTTCCTTTCTTTCTGTGCCATCTCATCTGCTCACACCAGTCCATTTCTGCCCAATGCAGCCCTGCACAAGGTCCCAGGACACAGGCAGGCAGAACGCAGCAAGCCTCTCACACAGACTGCTTCTGGCACAGTCCAGACAAAGTTCTTTCTCCCCCTCGTAAGCCAAACCTTACAGTCCGTAGTTCTTACTGCATTCATTTTAGAAAGGCCTGAATGTACTAGCGAGAGAGAGAGAGAGAGAGAGAGAGAGAGAGAGAGAGAGAGAGAGAGAGAGAGAGAGAGAGAG
>PVHP010051059.1:0-11577 GCA_004024765.1 Zapus hudsonius | reverse complement strand
GGGCCTTAGGCACTGGAGGCAAGTGCCTTAACCGCTGAGCCATCTCTCCAGCCCATGCATTCCACTTTCTTATGGAACTTTTTCTTGATTCATTAAAAAAAAAAAAAAAGTGCCTCACACCTTTAATCTCAAACTCAGGAAGCTGAAATAGAAGGATAGCCATGAGTTTGAGGCCAGAGCCTGGGCTCCAGAGTAGATTCCAGATCAGCCTGGATTAGATTGAGTTAGACGCTGCTGAGAGAGGAAGGGGGGAGGGAGAGAGAGGAGAGAGAGAGGGGGAAGAGAGGGAGAAAGGGAGGGAGGGAGAGAGAGGAGTGGGAGAGGAGAGAGGGAGAGGGAGAGAGAAGGAGGGAGAGAGAGAGGGAGAGAGAGGAGAGAGGAGGAAGAAGAGGGAGGGAGAGAGGAGAGAGAGGGAGAGAGAGAAGAGAGGAGGAAGGAGAGGGAGGGAGAGAGGCTGAGAGTGGTAGAGTACTCCTTAGATCCCAGCACTGGGAGGCAGAGGTAGGAGGATCCAACTGAGTTCAAGGCCAGCCTGAGATGACATAGTGAATTCCAGGTCAGCCTGGGCTAGAGTGAGACCCTACCTCGAAAAACCACAAACAGGGAGGGGAAGGGAATCATAATGGCTTATGATCTATGATTATGGAAGCTATCAATAAAACGTTTAAAAGAAGACAAAAAGTATTCTGGGTTGGGGAGATGGCTCAGAGATTAGAGACACTTGTTTGCAAAGTCTGCTGGCCCCAGGTTCAGTTCTCCAGAACCCCTCTCAAACTGCATAAAGCTGGACATAAAGCCTGACAGAAAAGTAGTTCATTTGCAGTGACAAGTTTCTGGTGTGCTCCCATGTGCGGAAATAATTTTCTAAAGTTTTCTTGCACAAACTTTCAACTGCTACGTAAGTACTCACTTATCAATGTACCAGACTCACAAAACTTTCTCCTATCGTTACATGTTAAACTCTCTCCAGATTCCCACAATTACATGGTGAGACATCTCTTTTTTTAAATATTTTATTTATTTATTTATTTATTTGAGAGAGAGAGAGAGAGAGAAAGAGAGAGAGGCAGACAGAGAGAGAATATGGGCGCACCAGGGCCTCCAAGCCACTGCGAATGAACTCCAGACACACGTGCCCTCTTGTGCATCTGGCTGTATATGGGCACTGGGGAATTGAACTCTGGTCCTTCTGCACTGCAGGCAAATGCCTTAATCGCTAAGCCATCGCTTCAGCCCGAGACATCTCTTAAGTAACTACACTGGACTAGAGATTCATCTTGAGCTCCCTTCAGCTGCTTGAATTCCCAGTCTTGAAGTTACAAGGTATGACTTGCTATTTCCTGGAGCTCTGGAGATCCACACTCCCACCAGCCTGCAGTGACTTGCCTTCTAAAGAGGGCCAGTGAGAGGGAGCAGCTGCCAGCGGGCCATTAGGGCAGCAGACACACCCAGGGCAGAAAGGACAGCTGCCACAGAGGGCTGATGTTGTCCACAGGGAGGTGCCAGGAGAGAACACCTTCTCCCTGCCCCACAAAGGTTTGTAGTTCAAGATCATGGCCACGAACATTTACTGATCACTCACAATCTTTGTGCTGCAGCCCGAGCTTTCTGCTGCTCTTGTCTCTAGCACAGCTAGAAACACAGCAATTCATTGAAGGTGATAGGGATGTAAGCAGAAGTGATAAGCACCCCCAACTTTACATGTGGAAAACTTAACCCCTGAATGTGACTGGATTTGAGGGTAGACCCTTTGAAGAAGCGGTCCACTGAGAGTGAAGTCATTAGTGGTCTCTAGCCTCACTAGCGTCCGTATGAAAGGAACTGTAGACACCAAGATAAACTAGAGATGGGACACAGCGGAAGGCCTTAGAAGGGAGCACACACGTCTACCCATACCTTGATCTTGGACTTCCAGTTTCCAGAACGGTGAGTCATCCGTGGCTGTCATTTAAGCCACCCTGCCTGTGCTATTTATTGTCATAGCCCTAACAAGCTTATATAGTGCCTGACCTCAAGTTTTCTCTTCAAGGTGGGGAGATTGACATCTCCTGAAAGATGAGTGAATCCTACTGTAAGCTCCTCACTCTTGCCCCCGGCCCTCCAATTTCAGCCTCCCAAGTGCTGGGATAAAAGGCACACACCACTGCTACCTACCTTCAGGATTCTGTGTTCTGCCTCTCGTTGCCTTGTGGAAGGTGCATTTCGCTTATAGACACGTGCAGCACCCATTTGGGGTCCAGGGTTTTAAACTTTTTGAGAGCTTCTGTATGTATAGACAATAAGCCATGCTAATTCCCTCCCCCTCCCCCCCCACTAAATCCTGCTTTCCAGTGAGGGTCTCTTCTATACAGACATCATCATCTTTTCCTCCTGTTAGGAAGGTCTTGTGTAGGTAGTGTCAGCACCCACCGTGAGGTCACAAATAACAATGCTGTTCAGCGCTCCTCCCCTTTGGCTCTTACCATCTTTCCACCACCTCTTCTACAATGGACCCTGAGCCCTGGAGGGTATGGTAGAGATGTCCCAGTGCTCAACACTCCACTGTCACTTCTCAGCACTGTGGTCACCCCAGTGGTCACCACCATCTGATAAAAGAAGCTTCTTTAACCAAAGGTGAGAGTAGCATTAATACATATGAGTATACACAATTTAAAAAGTGCTTGTAAGGCAGTTTGGTGGGCATAATATATGTATTTAGGGCTGGAGAGATGGCTCAGTGCGTAAGGCACTTGCCTCCAGTGCCTGAGGCTCCTAGTTCAATTCCCCAGGTCCCACATAAGCCAGACCCACAAGGTGGTGGCCCTGGTGCTATCTCTCTCTATCTCTCTTTCTCTCTCTATCTCTCTGCTTGAAAATGAATAAATAAAATGGAAAAAAAAAGAGAAAGAGAAAATCAAAACAGCTACAGAGATTTAAAAAAAAAAAAAATATATGTATTTAGCCAGACAATAACAGGTATTACTCCCCTAGGGGTCGTGACCTCCCCTGCCATGGGCTTTGACTAGGTCTTCCTTTCTGTGGAGCAGGCCTCCTTGGTTTCCCTGACAATAGTCCTGACTGGCCAGTCTCAAGGCTTGCAAGATCCACTGCTGCTCACCACCGCTGATGACCTCTCTCTCCCAAAGAGCTGCATGCAGCCAAAGCTCTTTCCAGCTTTCTGGTACCTAGTCAACAGACTAGAGTTTCCAGCTCAGCTCCAGCTTGAATTCTCAGTGGCCTGCAGCTCAGTATCGTGGAGTCTTCTTCAGCAATAGGGTCTTACAATCTCGTTCTGGTGGGGAACCAAAAGCCTTGGCAATGGCGCAATATTTGGGGGGGGGGGGGCATCAGACACTTTCCTGACCAACAACTCACTGGAAGGTATCCCAACCCTGGTACTGAAAATTTCCTAAAAACAACCTGTGGCTGTTGGGTACACCATTATTCTTGTATCTAGGATCCTTCTGTCCATACTTTCTCTTTAAAAAATGATATATTTAATTATATATGTATATAAATTGGCTAGTAAAGAAGGTTTTCATACAGTTCATTCCTAACATCTTACATCTTGACTATCCCTCCTCCACCCTTCCTTTCCTCCACCTCCCCTTCCCCTTCCCCTGACCCCACTTAGACCATTCCACCCCCAGCAATCTGCTCCTCGACTTACATAGATACAATACCCTCCCCTTAAGTCTCCCTTCTCCTCCCTCTTAGCCCCTTTCCAGCTTCCTGGCCTCTACTACTGACTTCTACTCCAACTCACACACAAATCTAAACATTTGTAGCCAGGATCCACATGAGAGAGAACATCTAGTGTTTGACTTTCTGGACCTGGGTGACCTCACTTAGTGTAATCCTTCCCAGGCCCATCCATGTACCTGCAAATTTCCTAATTTCATTTTCTTTACCATTGAATTGAACTCCGTTGTATTAATTCATTATCCACTCAGCAGTTGAGGGACATCTAGGCAGGTTCCATTTCCTAGCTATGGTAAACAGAGCGCTTTTTTTTTTGTTTTTTTGGTTTTTTTTGAGGTAGGGTCTCACTCTAGCCCAAGCTGACCTTGGAATTCACTGTGTAGTCTCAGGGTGGCCTTGAACTCATGATGATCCTCCTACTTCTGCCTGGGATTCTGTGCTGGGCGTGTGCCACCACACCTGGCTTTAGCTATGGTAAACAGAGCAAGCTATCTAAGTGAGCATATAGAATACCAAGGACTAGCTCTATTATGGCTTCTGGAAGATGAAGCAATAGAACCTTTTGTGCATGAGGATGTTTGTGGAGAGGCCAGGACTACCTCACACATTATCCACCTTGTGAGTGTGGGTGCACACAGTTCGTTCGCCTATGGAGGGCAGAGGTCCTCACCGTCCACCTCATTTTCTAATTCTTTTTTTTTTTAATTATTCATTTTTCAAGCAGAGATCAGAGAAAGAGAGAGAGAGAGAGAGGGAGAGAGAGAACCAGGGCCACCACCTTGTGGGTCTGGCTTATGTGGGTCCTGGGGAATTGAACCCAGGGCCTTAGGCACTGGAGGCAAGTGCCTTAACCGCTAAGCCATCTCTCCAGCCCCTCATTTTCTAATTCTTGCTATTGCTGTTATTCACTCTGTGCTCACTGTGAGCTTCTGGGAAACAAACTCTCCTGCCTTGTCTGTCATCTTGCTATCTGTGTGCTGGGTGACAGGAACCTGCCATGGCTTCCAGTTTTTACCTGGTGTCTAGAGATTAAATGCAGGTGTTCAGGCTTGAGTGACAAGAGCTTTAGCCACTCAAAAACCTCCTCCGACCCATCCACCTCTATCAGAGACAAGGTTTCTCATTGGCCAGAAAGAAACTCTTCAATAGGCTAGGCTGATTGGCCTATTGGCTCCATGGATCCTCCTGCCTCTGCCTCCCCAGTGCTGGGAATATAAGCACGTGCCTCTCCACACCTGGCAGACTGAACTCAGGTTCTCATACTTGCACAGCAAGCACTTGAGCAACTAAGCTTTCTCTCTAGCCCCCAGACAGAAACTTGTAATAGGTTATAACCAAAATTCATTATGTGTATTATGAAAATTTTAAGGTTTTTTTCAAAGGGCGGGGGAGATAGCTCAACGGATGGCTAAAAACACTTGTTGGCAAAGCCTGTTGGCTTGGATTCAATTCCCCAGTACCCACATAAAGCCAGATGCAAAGGAGCACATGTATCTGGAGTTCATTTTCAGTCACAAGAGATTCTAGTGCACTCATACACACACACACACGAATAAAGTTGTTTTAAGAAAATATTTTAAAAGGTGCAATTATATTCGTCAACCAACTAGTAATTAGAAACTGTTATGAACAAGTGTTCTCTATCATAAAGGAAAAGGTCAGGTGTGGTGGTGTATGGCTTTAATCCCAGCATATATATACAATGCATGTTTGTTTTTATTCATTCATTTATTTTGGGGGGCAGAGTCTCATTCTAGCCCAAGCTCCTCTGGAACTTACTCTATAACCCATGCTGGTCTTGAACTCACAGTGATCCTCCAACCTCAGCCTCCCAAATGTTGGATTATAGACATAAGCCATTTTTCAAAATCTTCTGTAATTAGTGTCCCAAAATAAACATCACCCCATCACGTGGACGAGCACCAAAGATGGAAACTGTGATGGCAAGTTGTCTTTCTCAGCCACTAGGATAACAGAGAAGCAAACTTTCATGCTTTACCAAGAGAAAATAGCCCCTGCAAAATAATTAGAAAGAAATGAGTTTTCCAGTAGGTCCTAAGATTAAAACCCATGGCTGGCCCAGATCAGATTAATATTTCCCTGGACACACAAGCCGGCCCCGGAGAAATGAAGATGCTTATCTCCTCTGACTCCAGGACGTCAGCACTCAGCATGTTGCTCTTCAGGTGGCTTCACTCACTCGCTGGTTTAATTCCAAGCTCTGGCCCTCCCCTCCTTGTCTCGCTTTATGCTGTCTATCTGGCACCTTGGTGCTACGGCAGGAAGAAGAGAGGTTTCCCTCCATCCAGTCTCTTCCGACTCTAGTCTGAAGGCCTCTGGAGCACAGGCTGGTCTGAAAGTGCAGTAGCACAGGGCTATGTCCAGACCCTCTCCAGACACCAAGCTCCTTTTTGGACCCTGTAGAGTCGAGATATGCTGCATGATTTGGTAGGTGCTTCCCAACAGTTAGCAGCATGTCCCACAGTCTACCTGGGTTAAGCTTGATGTAATCCAATTTCATGCAGAAAAGTGAACATTTTTCTAACCTGTATACATGGATGCTAAAACAAAGGAAAACATGGGACTTAGAGTAATACATGAGAAATTCACAAATACCTCAATTACATGGATTTTAGAGAAGAACCTTGCCTGCAACCAGAACAAGCAAGTTTAAAAAAAAAAAAAAAATCGGGCTGGAGAGATGGCTCAGCGGTTAAGGCACTTGCCTCCAGTGACTAAGGCCCTGGGTTCAATTCTCCAGGACCCACATAAGCCAGACCCACAAGGTGGTGGCCCTGGCTTTCTCTCTCTCTCTCTCTCTCTCTCTCACTCTCTCCCACTGTATCTCTCTGCTTGAAAATGAATAAATAAAAATTAAAAAAAAAATCAATCACAAACACAACAGTGTTTTAAATATACAGTAGGAACATTTATTTTAACACTTCTACAAGGTATTTCTCCATGCATGATGATTTGATATAAAAATCAAACCCATCATACTTTTCCCATCAGTTTCTCTACATCAGGGTAATCAAAAATTTGTACAACATGAATATTTGCTTCTGAAACAAACATTGCAAATTAAGTGGTAACAAAAATACACAAATCAACTGGACCCTAGACAAATCTCTAAGAAATTCTTTCCTCAATCACCTAGAGCTTCTTTCTTCAGGCTCGTTCTGCTCCTTTTCCTTCCTTTGCTTGGCCATGAACCTCTGTGAAAAACAATTTGTAACAAAAACAACTGTTAGATGTTGCTTTGTGTCCAAGCCTTATCCTATTTCACTGTATCTACAACTGAAGACAGCTCCTCAGTTAACATGCCTTCCTCTCCCTCCTTAACCAGTCTTCTTCTGGAGTTTATGGCATTCCAATCACTATGAGGCTCGAGGTGAGGGAAGAAAAGACACACAGGCCGTTTCTACCACAGTGCTCTAATGAAGGACGACACACAATAAAAGAATGAAGAAAACCAAGATGCACACTAACATTATAAGAAAAATGTGTCAGAGATGTAGCTCAGTGACAGAGCATTTGCCTAGTACGTAGTACCTGACTCTGGGTCCAAATCTTAACACATTAAAACAAACAAGCAAACAGGACCAGGAATGGAGTGCTTCAGCCTCTTGCTTGCCGCTGCAAGCAAGCGAGGTGCAGGAGCCACTTTGTACAATGGCTTCATGTGAATCCCGGGGAATCACCCCCAGCTCTACTTTAGCATTCTTAAAGAAAAAAATTCTCGGGGGCTACACGATGGCTCAGCAGTTATAGGTACTTTCTTGTAAAGCCTGATGGCCCAGGTTCAAGTCCCCAGAAGCCATGTAAAGACAGGACAAAGTGGCGCATGCACGGATGACCCCAGCGTGCCTGTATCAACGGGAGGGGGGCTAGGAGGATTCCTTTGCAGAGTGTCACCTGGCCCCCAAATGTAAACACAAATGGTTCTTTTAGAAAAAGGCCTTACTTAGCAACTAATATTTGAGTCAAAAGATGAGGAAGAACTGGCCCTGTATGTGGGATTGGGCAGGGTACAGAAGAGCAATACAAAGGTAAAAATGGTGGCTAGGAATCTCTCAGGTACGAAGACTAGAACAGAGAGCTAGACAAGCTGGAATATCATAATAAAAAAAAACTGTCAGGGAAGCAGACAAAAAAATCAGTGTGGGATTGTGAAGAGCCACAGCTCATTTGGATATTATTCCAGCATCTCACAGAACATGTCATGTTCAGGCAGAGTGCTTAAGTGACTGGCCTCAGAATTCAAACTGGATACAAATCAGAGATGCCAGGTATTTTTTAAAATTTGAGAGAATGGGCGTGCCAGGGTCATCTGCCACGGCAAACCAACTCCAGAAACATAAGCCACTTTGTGCATCTGGCTTTATGTAGGTACTGGGGAATTGAACCAAGGCCTTCAAGCTTTGCAAGCCCATAAAATTTTAATATACTAGCATGTACATGACATTCTAAGAAACTATATCCTAATGTCCCATTACATTTTTTAAAAACTATTTTTACTTGTTTGTAAGCAGAGACACACACACACACACACACACACACACACACACACACACACACACACACAGAGAAAGAATGGGCACACAGGGCTGCTATCCACTGGAAAGAACCCCAGAGGCACACGCCACTTTGTGCATCTGGCTCTACATGGGAACTGGGGAATCCAACTTGGATCATCAGGTTTTGCAGGCAAACGCCTTAAGTGCTGAGCCATCTCTGCAGCCCTGTCCTGTTTCATTTTAAAGGAGTGTTACATGTGACCACTGGTCTACAAAATCTACTCTATGGGCGTCGACTTGTAGGAGGGGCCATGAGTAGTAGAGGAGAGTCTAAGCATCGGAGTAATTGATCAGTCTGACAACCCCTGGTCCCAGTCACCGGTTCCTTCCCTCACTGAGCTGTTGACCAAAGTGACCCATGAGGTTCCAAAAACAAGAAAGAATTCTGTCAAAGCCCTTGAGTGTCCTCCCCAGGCCTGAGGCAAAACCCTGTTGTTGAAGAAACCACAGAATGCCATTGATCAGCATCGAGACACCCGTCGAGGTCCGGAATAGTAACCAGCCCCCAGATGGCAGTTAGCCAGGGGAAGCTGATCAACGATAGCTGGAGTAAACAGACCACTGGCATGAAACACAGTCTGCGGCCATGAGTAGGCTGACCACACCTCCTACTGGGAGAGAACAGCAAACCAAGAAAGGAGCACTTGTGCAATGGAGGAGCCTGGGCATGGGGGAGACAATCAACAGCTTTTAAATCCGGCCAAATATTCCACTTAGTGAGGGGGAGCCCTTAACTGGAACTGAGGATTTAGGGCAATATGCACTTACAAGCAGATCCCGGACTCTTGGGCTCCCAAGAAAAGATGCACTATGGGAGCGATTGATGGAGAGGCTACTAAAAATAGAACCTAGGTAATCCAGAATTGTGTATATCTGTTACCTATACTGATCTCTCTCCCAGATGGAGATTGTGTTTGTATTTTTCAGAATGCAGCAAGAGAGCTGTGGCCCATCTAACCATACCAACCGACCGTAGGCCGATAGCTGAGATCCTGACAAGAGATGAGCCACCAGTCATACCGTGGAGGATCCATATGGAACCCCACAAAGAGTGATGGGATGAACAAGGTACCCACAGCCATAGTCACTCAATACAGGATAAGCCAATGAGACAGAAACCAACAATTTTAGACACAAAGACCCCTAAGTTCTCAACACTAAAGCAGCCTTAATACTCACCCACCACGACTCAGGGAATTGAGCAGAAGAGGGGGCGGAAAGATTGTGAGAGCCGTGGTGGGGGAGAATATCCAGAGGCACGATGCCCCTGAGTAACAACATACTAGGGCCAGGAGAACCGGGCTGAATACTAGACTATCCATGATTCCCTGCCCCAAGGACTGATCCAGACAGCCCATGGAGGAGGATATCCAGCTGATCGGGGATGGGGAAGAGGGGCATTGGGGAACTGGGGTAACAACTCATCGTTTGCCCACTAAATAATATAACTCATTATGGACAATAAAAAAAAAAATCTACTCTACCAAATACTATTGTTCCAATACAAGGAATGAGGGCTAGAAATTACAGTAATAAACAGTGACAGAGTAAAATGGGATCTTAGACTTAAAAGGAATAAACACATAACAATACAAAAGTTCTCACAAAGGGAAAAGAAATATACTTTGGGTAGATTGTTACTTTCTTAACACTTGAAGATTCTTCAGCTGGGAAATTTATAGGATTACCTCTGTGTTCTGCTTATGAAGTGTGCTCTTGCAGTGATTGATCATTGCTTTTTCACCCGAATAGAAGAGAGAGCAGATTGGACAGAAAAACCCAGCCTTCGGCACCAGGAAGTCTAAATCTAGAAGACAGGAAGAGAGAGGAAAGAATAAAAAAGTTATCAACAGTTGTGTCAATCAGTTTCACCGAAATTGACAAACATATGAAGTATGCACTGACTTACAAGCAGAGTATGTACTACTACGTACTTAGGGATCATGAGAGAAATCACTTTAATCACAAAGACCTATATCCTTATTTCTTTAACAAGCCCTGAAACACCTCATCCAGAGCCTACGGGTTGTCACTCCCTGAGCTCTCCCTCCCCAAGCCTGGATAGAGAAACCAAGGTTTCAGAGCTGCTTCTACTCTACCCACTCCTAGTAAACCCAGATGTCAGTAGAGACCCTAGAATCAACACCTTCTCTTATGGCAATTCCTAAAGCCCTTCCTCACCTGGATGGGAGGAAACAGCCCCTCACTCGGAGCTAACACCTGAGAGATCAAAATCCCACCCTCCAAAGACTGAGGCAGTGCATAACAGGGCGCCAGCATTTCTCCTCTCCATGTGAGCCACCCAGCAAAGACCTTAAAGCACTATTTTCCTCTTCTTAGACAACTCAGAGCCCTTCTTGCTTTCTCTCTTTGCTCTGAGTCCTGCCAGTGTCCTGACTGGCATTAAGTAAATACCACGGGCCACGAAAGAAATTGTCTTGGGGGGGGGCGGCGGCGCTGGAGAGATAGCTCAGCGGTTAAGGTGCTTGCCTCCAGAGTTCAATTCCCTAGTACCTACATAAGCCAAATGTACAAAATGGCACATGTATCTGGAGTTCATTTGCAGTGGCTGCAGGCAATGCCCATTCTCATTCTTCTCTGTTTGCAAATAAATAGTATTTAAAAAAAGAAAAAGAAATTGTCTCTGGGGTTTTCTAAATTCCGAACTTCACATAGGCAATGCCAGAATGCTACTAAACTTCAAGTTGAACAGGTATCTCCAGAGTCCCCAGGTGATAAAGAACTTCTGTTCTCAAAAGAGCAATTGACTGGATAAGAATCTCCAAGTCTAGGGCTGGATGTGGTGGTGCAGGCCTTTAATCCCAGCATTTGGGAAGCAGAGGTAGGAGGCTCACTTCAATTTCCAGGTCAGCCTGGGCTAGAGCAAGACCCTACCTGGAAAAACAAAAACAAAACAAAACAGTTGTCAATAAGAATATTTTTTTAAGAGACAGAACTTGAGAGAAAGCCGGGCATGGTGGCGCACACCTTTAATCCCAGCACTGGGGAGGCAGAGGTAGGAGTGTGACAGTCAGGTGTGTATAGGGACCGCTCCTCCCTTCCAGCTCCTCCCCTTGAATGGGAGGTGTCTAGTTAGAGCTACAACCTAGGTGCCAAAATTGATTGGTCAGATATGAACCAATCAGCTGTCCCTCTAACTCACCTGGGGAGGACTTAAAACTAGCTTCCCTAGAGGAAGTGGGCCCTCTTTTCCCGGATGGCAATGGAGTAGAAGGACTGCCAACCCAGGCCTCAGTGAGGTAAGGCATGTACCCCTACCCCGCTTGGGTAGGGGGCAGGCTCCAGACCTTTCTCTCAC
>PVHP010051058.1:0-11591 GCA_004024765.1 Zapus hudsonius | reverse complement strand
GGGGGGGGATTAAAGGTGTGCGCCACCACGCCTGGCAAAATCTGTTATTTTCTTTTTTATTTATATTTTTGGTTTTTTGAAGTAGGGTCTTGCTCTAGCCCAGGCTGACCTGGAATTCACTCTGTAGTCTCAGGGTGGCCTTTAACTCACGGCAATCCTCCTACCTCTGCCTCCTGAGTGCTGGGATTAAAGGCGTGTGCCACCACGCCCAGCTTTGCTGTGTTTTTTGAGAGGTCTCATGTAACTGGAAATGATCTTGAACTCCTGATCCTCCTGCCCACCTCCAGAGTGCTGGGATTACAGGTATAAACTACTATGCTCAGTTTAGAAATTCATTTTCAGATTTTAATTTATGAGAATCATAAGTACATTACTGAATAAATTTTATTAAATTTAAAAATAATCTTAAAGATTCCTATTTCATGCATATTCTCAATTGTTCAACCCACACAGCATTGGCCTTTTTGCTAAAATCAAGTTTATTAATAAGTTATAGAAGTTTTTCTGATAATACATAATAAAACTATTGCAAGTGGTAGAACGAGTCACTTTTGAGAATTGCTTTTCTCATGTTTCCTAATTATGTCCATAAGATTCGCTCCCGTGACCAGGCTGCTTTGTGCCTGTTTATCTTTCTGCTGTTCCTTTCTCTTCTGGTCATGGAGGTAAGGGGAATTTACCAGCTGTGGAGGAAGAATAGATCCTGTAGGCTTCACTCTTTTGGCAATATCCCAGAAGAGTCTTTTTGAGTTGTTATTGATGAAGGTAATTGCGGTTCCACTCTGACCTAGTCTCCCCACTCTTCCAACCTGAAATGAAACGCACAAGACATTTTCAAGGTGCTCTCAGAAAGTCTGAGTCTCTTGGGCTGGGGAGATGGCTCAGCAGTTAAGGCACTTGCCTCTAGTGCCTAGGGCCCTGGGTTCAATTCCCAAGGTCCCATATAAGCCATACCCACAAGTTGGTGGCCCTGGTGTTCTCTCTCTCTCTCTCTTTCTCTCTCTCTCTCTCTCTGTATATCTCTGCTTGAAAATGAATAAATAAAATAAAAAAAAGAAAGTCTGAGTCTCTTAAAAGAAAATGAAGGCTATTACTTAAAAATGTTTTTCTCAGGCTAACATTCAGATAAGCTTTCTTCTCTGTTGGTGCTAGATACTGTCACAGGGCCTCACGTGTATAAATATGAGCTCTGTCTAAAGGCAGCCTCTAAATTTGAGATATTTGTGAAATCAATTTAGCAGGCTGACACCAATGTATGTATTTTTACTATCTGCAAGAAGAGAGAGGATGGGTGTGCCAGGGTCTCCTACCACTGCAAACTCCAGATGTATGTGTCACTTTGTGCAATTGGCTTTACGTGGGTACTAGGGAAGCAAACCCAGGTCGTTAATCTTTGCAGGCAAGCTCCTTAACTGCTGAACCATCTCTCCAATCCCTACTATCATATTTTAATGAAATAGCCAAAATAAAAAAATAAGAGTGACGACATACACTAACAGTAAGCAATGCCCATGTGTGATGATGGGAAGGGGTGCAAATGCTGCTCCCTGGGGGTGAGCGCTAGTCAGAGTCTGTGTGCCCACAGCAACAGGCTATCTGGTTCAGCTTAGGGGCTAAATTTAGGCAATTTAATTTTTGCAGAATTCTCATTTTGCTAGAATTTCATAAAATAGATATAAATTTGTGATGGGAATCCATCACAAGGTACACAATCTACTTTTCTCTAAATACACAATGAAAATACACTTCAGTCTTCAGAAGAGAAATACACAACGACAGTCAATTTATGCTCCTGAATTTAAATGTAAAACTTGAAGTCTAAATTTAGAAATATTTAAGTACAGCATTTGGGAAATCAAGATAGAAAAATGGCTGTGAATTTGAAGCCAACCTGGGACTTCAGAGTGAGTTCCAGGTCAGCCTGGGCTACAGCTACCTCAAAAACAACAAAATAAATACCTCCCCACCAAAAAAAAAAGAAATATTTTTAAGTGAATAGCTGGTTCCTACCATTTTTTAACACTGTAAGAAGAAACCTCTAAAAAAGTTGTAAGGGCTGGAGGCCTCTAGCAAATGAGAGTGAGAAGTGAGGTGAGTAAATACCTAGTTTTACCTGGTTTGCCTCATTATATTACTGAATTGTTCCAATAAAAATAACAATAAAGGGCTGGAGAGATGGCTCAGTGGTTAAGGCACTTGCCTGCAAAGCCTAACAACCTGGGTTTGATTCCCCAGTACCCATGTAAAGCCAGATGCTTAAAGTGGTCATGCACCTGGAGTTTGTTTACAGTGACTAGAAGCCCTGGTGTGTTCATTCTCATTTTTCAAGGATGAAAAGGATGACACGCAAATTCGTGAAGCGTTCCATATTTTTAAAAAAAGAAAATACAACAATTTTTTTTTTTTTTTTGTGAGACAGGCTCATGTATCCCAGACTAGCCTGGAATTTGCTACATAGTCAAGAATAACATTGAACTTCTGATCCTCCTGCCTCTACCTTCCAAGTGCTGGAATTACAGGAGTGCACCAAAATTAATAATAATAAAGACAACAAACTAAAAATTGGGCAAAGTATCCAGACATGGTGGCACATGCCTTTAATCCCAGCATTTGGAAGGCAGAGGTAGGAGGACTGCTGTGAATTCGAGGTCACCCTGAGACTACATAGTGAATTCCAGGTTAGCCTGGGCTAGAGCAAGACCCCACCTTGAAAAACAAAACAAAACAAAAAATGGGCAAAGTATATTAATATTCTTCAAAGAAGATACCCAAACAGCCAACCATAAAACATGAAGCAATATTCCTTCTGTATCACTATCAATGAAGGAAATGAAAAATCAAACCCATAATGACATACCACTTTCTACTTACTAGGATGTCTATTATTAAAATGACAGATAGATTGGGATGTAGCTCAGTTAGTACAGTGCTTGCCTGACATGCCTGAAGACCTGGGTTTGATCCCCAGCACCACATAAAACCAGGTGTGGGGGGCCCACAACTGTAATACTTGGGGGGTGGAAGCAGAAGGATCAGAAGTTCAAAGTCATCCTTGGCTACATAATGAGTTCAAGGCCAATCTGGGATACATAAGAGTTTGTCTCGAGAAAAAATAAAAGAGAGTAAGAAGCACTGGCAAGGATGTGGAGAAAGTGGAGCCATCGTTACTACTGGAGGAATGTAAACATAAACCATTCTGGAAAACAGCCCAGCAGGTTCTGAAGCTGTAAAACAGTTATAATATGACCCAGCAATGCCACTCCTAGGTGCTAATCCAGTAGGGTTGAAAATTTGTGGACACAAAAACCTACAGGTCGGCATTCACAGCAGCATCCTTTATATTGTAGCCAAAAAGTAGAAATAAGCTAAATGCTTAGCAACTAATGAATGGACCCATAAAAGTGCCATAACTATAGAATGGAAATGTAATAAAAAGTGGTATGTTGATTGTTGTGGTCAGCTTTCTAGTTGCTGCGCAAAAAGAACCCAAGCAAAAGCGTCTTGTGGAGGAATGGGTTTATTAGGATTACGGACTCAAGGGGAGACTTCATCCTGGCAGGGAAAATGATGGCATGAATAGAGGGGTGGACATCACTTCCGCCACAGCACTGGAAACAGTGGCAGGAAGGTGTGCCAAACACTGGCAAGGGGAAGCTGGCTTATAACCCTCATAAGCCCGCCCCCAACAACACAGCTCTAGCAAGGTTCTAATTCCCAAACTGCCATCAGCTGAGGATCAATCGCTGAGAACACATTCATTTGTTTGTGGAAGACACCTGGGTCAAACCATGACAGTCCGCCCGTGGCCCCCACAACTAATAATCATACATGATGTAAATACAATGTGGTTAGCTCAGCTCCCAAGTCCCCACAGCTTTCAACTGAGCCATAATACCAAAAATAAACCCGTAATGGCATAGAACATTCACACTGCAAAACATGAGGCACAGCAAAAACAGATTGAACCAATACAAGATTTAAAACAAGCAGAGCATGCACCATCAATCTCTAACTCCAAGTTCAATGATTCTAATCAATAACAAGTCTCTTGGAGATTCAATTCCACCCCTCTAGCTCGTCTACTCACAGTCCAGGAAAAACTTCATCTGGTGCTGGCAGCTCGCCTTGGCACCATCCATAGTCCTGGAATTCATTGGGTCTCCATTGCAACCCACAGTTCATCCTCATGGCTCCATCAGGCTCCATGCAGGCAACCTAGCACACCTGCTTCACACGTCAATGGCCATTTTTCAAAAACAACTGTGTTGCAAATCTAATGAACCTCTCTTCTTGCATTTGTTATATTCCACAGAACCAGGTGGGCTGCCAATTTGTTAATCCAGTGGGGAACAGAGCATTCAGGCCCCTTACTTCAAAGAGTCCACATTCATCCTGTTGTTCCAATGCAGACCTGCTGGCCCAATCTCAATGGTTGTAGTCTAACAATTGCAGGTGAATGGGCAGTAGTTTCGGCCCAAAGATCTTTCTTTCTCTGCCATCTCCATTTGCTCACACCAGTCCATAAAACAACCCTGCACAGGTTCCCAGGACACAGGCAAACAGGTGCAGCAAGCCTTTCAAACAAACTGCTTCTGGCATAGTCCTGACAAAGTTCTTTCTCACCCTCATAAGCCAAACCTCACAGTCCATAGTTCTCATTACATTCAGGTCTTTAAACTCTGACCAGAATGATCCATCACACTGTACTTACAGCACTGCGAGGTGTCTCTTAGGCTGAGATTTCAAACCCATCCATATTCCTCCTGCATATCAATTCCAAAATGCCAAAGTCACAGAGTCAGGGTTCTAGCAGCAACAGATGACCCCCACATCCTGGTACCAAAACTGTTGTGGTCAGCTTTCTAGTTGCTGCATAGAAAGAACCCAAACAAAAGTGACTTGTGGAGGAATAGGTTTATTAGGCTTAACGGACTCCATCCTGGCAGGGAAAATGATGGCATGAGCAGAGGGTGGACATCACCTCTGCCACAGCACTGGAAACAGCGGCAGGAGGCAGGAAGGTATGCCAAACACTGGCAAGGGGAAGCTGGCTTATAACCCCCAAAAGCCCGCCAACAACAACACAGCTCTAGCGAGGTTCTAATTCCTGAACTGCCACATCAGCTGAGGATCGATCCTGAGACACATTCATTTGTTTGTGGGGGACACCTGGGTGAAACCATGACACTGATATACAGCATAATATGAACAATGAAAACATAATTCTAAGTAAGTGACAGAAACCACATATATGTGAAATGTGTAGAACAGCAGAGTGAGGAGTTACACAGGAATGATGTGGCATTATTTGTGTGACTGCTAATGCTAGGGGGCAGATTTTAGGGTGGTGAAAATTTTCTAAAATTGATTACAATAATGGTTGTACAACTACATGAATATATTCAAAATCATTTAATTGTTTGAATCTACTTTACATGGGTAAATTGTATAGCATCAGAATAATACACACTGAGATCATTTACAATGAGATACAAAGTGTGGCAGGGCATGGGGGTACACACCTGTAATCCTAGTTATTGGGAGGCTGAGGCAGGAGAACTGAAGAGATTCTGGCTCAAAAAAAGCTAGCAGGAAGAACCATGAATCATGATACCGTCATTCTGCTCTGACCACCACAGGTAAGTGCACCCCACAGCAGGAAAAACATGGAGTGCTACATGTTACATTCACAAGGAAAAAAGGGGGAGGGTCTGGAGAGATGGCTTAGCAGTTAAGGCATTTGCCTGCAAAGCAGAAGGACCTGAATTCCATTCCCCAGTACCCACATAAAGCCAGATGCACAAGGTGGCACATGCATCTGGAGTTCCTTTGCTGTTGTGGCTGAAGGCCACATAGCGCTCTAAATAAATAAATAAATAAATAAATAAATAAATAAATAAATAAAGAGGGAGGGAGGGGCTGGAGAAATGGCTTGGTAGCTAAAGTGTTTGCCTGCAAAACCTAAGGAACTGAGTTAAATTCCCCAATACCCACATGAAGCTAGATACACAAAGTGGCACATGCATCTGGAGTTTGTTTGCAGTGGCTAGAGAGGCCCTGCAATGCCTGTTCTCTCTGTCTCTCTGTCTCTCTCTGCTTGCAAATGAATAAATAAGAATAAATAAGTATTTTTTTTTGGAGAAAAAGAAAGTAGAAACAGTCACATGAGAATTGCTATTATACACATCCTTTTTTGTGTTTGTTTTTCTTTAAAAATATTTTTATTTATTTGCAAGCAGAAAGAGATAGAGAGGAGACACTGAGAGAATGGTTGCACCAGGGCCTCTAGCTGCTGCAACAAACTCCAGACACATGCACCACTTATCCAGCTTTAAGATGCCTAAATAAAGTTTGTCTTCTACCAACTATTTAGTGATTATGATGGAAATCTTGTAAAATATTACAGAAAAGGTTCTGGGGAATTGAACCAGGGTCATTAGGCTTTGTAGGCAAGTGCCTTAACTGCTGAGCCATCTCTCCAGCTCTCCCCCATTTTTTTTAGGTAGGGTCTCCTCTAGCCAAGGCTGACCTGGAACTCACTCTGTAGCCCCAGGATGGCTTCACACTCATGAAGATCCTCCTAGTGCTGGGATTAAAGGTGTGCGCACCACACGTGGTTTATATACATCCTTTGACTTAGCAGTTTTACTAGAATTTTTTTGAGACAAGGCTGACCTTGAATTCCAAGGCTTAGTTATCCTTCTACCTTAGCCTCCAAATAGCTGTAATTACTAGAGTATGTCACTATATCCAGAGGAATTTATTGTACAGTAACATACAGGAGGCACAAAGAAGTACATTGATGCTACCTCAGCACTACTGAATAACACAATATTAGAAACACTGTATTGTCCATCAATAAGGTATTTGTTAAATTATAGTACTTTCATACAGTGTATTACACTACAGCTGTTGAAGCAGGATAAGTGAAAATATTTAAAGAGCCTGCCCATAGAGTAAGCAATACATAGTATCATTTATTAAATGATATCTATTACATAAGCTGATGAGGGAAGATATATTTAATAAAGGAAGGCAAATAATACTTGGTATCATTGGATCTCATTTACATATATGTGGTAAATACATATACCTATATGTATACATGTATATGTACACACACAGACATTTCTATTTTCTGCTGTTAACTTTAGCAACCACTCAAAAGCAGAAGGGATGGTAAAAATAATAGTTACTTTTCATTTTATATTTTTTGTTATTTGTATTATTTATTATCATGTGGCTATATACTTCAATTACTGAAATAAGTATACAGAAACATCCAGATAGGGAACAAGAAAAGCAGGAAGATCTAGAGTCATTTTGCTTCTAGAGTTGAGAAACCCTACATACTCAGAAATGCCTGAGGCCATCACTGTATTACAGCATGGTAGATGGTGGGTGCTGAGAGCCACAGGTGGCCTTGGAATAGAGCGAAAAGATTAAATAATGATAATCAGCCCACCCTAAGGGGCAAAGAACCTTTTCTGTAATATTTTACAAGATTTCCATCATAATCACTAAATAGTTGGTAGAAGACAAACTTTATTTAGGCATCTGAACAATCAATTGCTATGGGATACTCAACTCCCTGATATGCGTGTGTATGTATGAGAGACAGAGAAAGAGATACAGAGAGTATTAAAGCCTACGTAAAAGTAAAGGTAACCATGCATTAAATGCATTAAATACATTTCAGCAGGTGATTTTAAGGAAGTGTGGCATTCAGAGGTGATTCCAAGAGCATCAGAGAAAGGCTTTACTTGGAGGCTTTGTAAGCGATGCTAGAGAAGGAAAACAGGTAGCAGTCAGTGAGGTAACACACTGCTAAGTGAAGGTTCTATTTCTGCTAGAAAGAGAGGCTATTGTTACCTTTGGCAGCAAAGGTAAGGAATGAAACTTTAAAAGGTGAAAGACTAGAGTAAGGGTATTAAGAGATGAAGACAGATGCTTAAAAACAAATACTTTAAAGGATTAATTTTATTTTGACCAGATATCACAATTTAACACAATTTTTAAAAACAGAGCCTTAGGCTGGAGAGATAACTTAGCAGCTAAGCCATTTGCCTACAAAGCAGAAGGACCCAAGTACGATTCCCCAACACCCATGTAAAGCCAGATGCACAAAGTGGCACATGTGTCTGGAGTTCATTTGCAGTGGCTGGAGGCCCTGGAACCCCCATTCTCTCTCTCTATCTGATTCTCTCTCTCTCTCTCTCTCTCTCTCTCTCTCTCTCTCTCTCTCTCTCTCTCAGATAAATTAAAAAAAATTAAAACAGAGCCTTCTTTCCTGATCATAAAAGCCATTAATATGCTCACTGAAAAGAAGCAAAACTAAACCAAAAATTCAGTGACTAATTTTTTTTAACTTCTAGCTTTTAACAAATACAGTCTAGGTATACATATAGTATTTTTTAAAACAAAACATATATATATATATACATATCTTTGAAGAACAAAAGTACACATAGTTTTATGTGCTGCTTTTCTAATTTTGCCTCATTCTGTTACTCATGAACAATTCGGCGGCAGCAGGCAGAGAGAACCCTTTTACCTGATGCACGTATTCATCCATGCTTGCAGGCATATCAAAATTCACAACCAGCTTCACACTGACCAGGTCTAGGCCTCGTCCCAGGACCCCTGTGCTCACCACGACCTCGTACTCTCCTTCCAGTAATCCCTTTCCAAAAAAAGAAAAAATTAATTGTTCAGAGTTTATTTTATATAACTCTGATTGTCTTTTTTTTTTTTTTTTGAGGCAGGGTCTCGCTCTAGCCCAGGCAGATGTGAAATTCACTATGTAGTCCCAGGCTTGCCTCAAACTCATGGCAACTCTCCTACCTCTGCCTCCCAAGTGATGCCACCATGCCCAGTTTTTTAAAGCTTATTTTGGTATTTTTGTTGCAATAGCTTTCCAACAAAGAAAAGTCTTACACCTGAAAAATGTACGTAACTTGAGTTCTTAAAGTCATTGAAAGAGGGCTGCTTTCAAACCTACCTGGAATCTGTGCCTCTTACCTCAAATGAGGCAAAGCAGATTTATAGGACAGAGAACAATATAGAATGTCGAGTCGAACCTTCAGTATGTTTCTCCTTTCTACTTGCGACTTCTCCGAGTGTATGGATGTGCTCTGTAGTCCTGTGATTTTCTGAACTGCCTCACTCAACAGATCTGCGCCTAGTTTGCAGTCCACAAATACTAAGACTGGAGGCTTAAAGAGTTTCTTATCCTGAGAAACCAAAATCATATTTAAAATTAGTCATATAACATAATTTACAATGGGAACTTTCTTTCTAAAAGCATTAGTATAAATTAAATATTGAAAGGTTTATAAATATTGTTAGGAAGCTGGGTGTGGTGGCACTTGCCTTTAATCACAGCACTCAAGAGGCAGAGGTAGGAGGATCTCCATGAGTCCAAGACCACCCTGAGACTACATAGTGAATTCCAGGTCAGCCTGGGCTGAGCGAGACCCTCCCTACCTTGAGAAAAAGGACCTATCCTGCTAAAAATGGATGTTCTCTTTTAAATATGCATAATAGAAGCCAGTCCCAGGGTTAGGGAGATGGCTCAGCAGTTAAAAGCACTTGTTTGCAAAGCCTGCCAGCCTAGGTTCATTCCCTAGCACCCAAGCTGGCCACTGGTGTTTGTATGCAGTGGCAAGAGAAAGAGATCGTGCTGCACCTCTACATGCACACAAACAAATAAATAGCAAATTAGAAAAAGATAAATGTTAATTTAAGAAAGAATAAGCCAATCTACTGCCCTTCATACTTTTCCATCATTAATTTACAAACATATTTAAAACTTAGTGTAATTAATATAGTTCTAAATCCTGCTTATGAATCAATATAAGCCCTATTTAACAATACTACATTTGTAAATAACTATATTTGCATATGCTAACCACTTAACAAGTTTCCTTAAATTAGTAAGTAAAAACTTTTTTCAAAGACAGAATAGCTGAGAAATACTTTGTTCTATTATATTTTGTTGTTTGTTTTTGAGGTAAAGTCGTATTCAAACTCAGGATGACCTGATATTCATTCGGTAGCCCTTGAACATATGGCAATCCTTCTTACCTCAGACTTCTAAGTGCTGGAATAAAAGGCATGTACCACCATACCACCAATATTGAATTTTTTTGAAGGAAAAAAGAAATTCTTGGGCTGGAGAGATGCTCAACAGTTGATGTGCTTGCTTACAAAGCCAGCATTCAGAAAGCTGAGGAAGGAAGATTGCTATGGGCCTGGGTTACACAGTGAGTACCAGGCTAGCTAGAGCTACACAGCAAGACTCTGTCTCAAACAAGCAAATATCAGAAATAAACAATTTTATTTGATCCCAATAGAAGTCTGATGTAGGTAAAGGTATTTATTATTAAATATATGCATAAAAATTCCCCCAAAGCTACATCTTAATATTCTCTATGGAACTATGTAAAATGCAAACACAATCCACAAAATGTGCTTGACTGTTTCATTACTCACATTTAAGATTTCAAATAGCTTTTTCTTCTTGGCTGGCTCTTCTACCCACAGGATAATCTGGCGTACGCTGGAGCAGGGCAGATTCTTCTCCCCAGCGATGATTCTCACAGGGCTGTGCAGAAGCTGGCTCGAGAGCTGCTCTATGCTACCTGGAATCGTGGCGGAAACCAGGATGCGCTGACAATCATTAGGAATGTTTTCTAAAATGTCAAGCACTTGTTGTTGAAAGCCCATCTTTAACATAGTATCAGCCTAAAATAAAAGCAGTTTAAAGTTAGTTTTGTTTGATACTAAAACACAAAAGTACTGAAAAAAATTAAGAACATAAAAAAACTAAAAATATCCAGAAAATAAATCACAATGTCAAAAGACAAGAAACCAACAAGGAAATTTTTGTATGAAATCACAAACTGCATAACTTAATGATATATAGATTGTTATCAGGGTATTATTAATAGTTCCAAACCATATACACACTAAATATGCATCAATAAGCCACTTGTTAAATTATTGCAAATTCATATAAAACAATGTTATTATAAGAAGTTATTAGAAAGCCCTTTGTTAGGTAATATAATGATAAAAGCAAAATATAGAACACTGTGTCTAAAATGATACTATTTATGTTATAAAATTTTGTTGGACACGGTGGTGTACACCTTTAATCCCAGCACTTGGGAGATAGAGAGGTAGGAGGATTGCTGTGAGTTTTGGTCTGGCACTGAAACAAAATAGAGACTGAGAAAGGGAAGAGATATAGGGAAGAAATTACAATGGTTTATTGTCTATAATTATGGAAGCTATCAATAAAAAGTTTAAAAAAAAAAAACAAGCAGTCTAGCCTAGACTAACCTGGAATTTTGAAGTCCCAGACACAGAACACTCACATGTACACACTCAGACAAGACACACATGCATGCGCACATACACGCAGGCACGCATGTATACACGCACATACATTGTTCAGGTGGAAAATACTCTCCAAATGCTAAATTCAAAGAGAGTCTTTGCCTCTCTTTAAGAAATTTTCTTTATAGAAAATAGAATATGCTTACTGTAGAAAACGTGAAAACCCCAAAGAGCAAAAGCACTGAGCT
>PVHP010051057.1:0-11588 GCA_004024765.1 Zapus hudsonius | reverse complement strand
AACTCACATATGCTGTGATTAAAGGCGTGTGCCACCACACCCAGCTCCTTTATTTCTTTTAGCATAGAAAACTGATTGGCATCTCATATTTTCTGTTCTCTCATCTGGTTCCCCTACTACTAGCATTTTCTCTCAAATCTCATCCATCTGGCTTCCTCCTCCTTTAAGGCCAGGCAGGGAGCACCATCCTCTCCTGGTGCCGGCTTGCTGGGGGGCATGCTCTGTTGAACCCACCAGCTTGCATCAGGATGGTTGTGGTCTCCTTGGTGGGAGGCTGCCACTCTGCAGTGAAGTCCTGGCAGGGAAGTCACATGTGTGGGAATGGGACTGTGGCCACTGGAGCTCATTACATGCAGTTTCTTATTCCAGATCCTCACCTGGCTGTGTGAGGGGACTCTTCTGTTCTTTGAGCCTTGGCATGTCTATTTCAGTTTGTGTGATGCTGAGGTGCACAGACCTCCAGGTAATTCCTCCTGGCCTCATTTCCTAAGACTCAGACATTGTGGGCCAGTTTGCTAAGTTTGACAAGTGACTTCTTGTCCAGGGACACCCTTCTAAGATTGTACTATATTTCTCAACGCTTATTCTGACTAAGGTACTTGCACCCCATGACTGGTCTCCAAAGAGTGGCTATAAATTAGTGGCCATGAGGGAGACACCAAGTGACAGGGGACATGGGAAACCTAAGGGAGTTGAGGTGACCTCTACTAGAAAAGGGAAGCCATCATTTGTGACTTTTCACATAGCTCTGACATAATACTTGACAGAAACTAAAGTAAGGGAGAAGTTGAATTCAGCTCATGGTTTTAGAGGGATTTCAGTCCATCACAATGGTTATAGTGGGTGACACTTCCATTCTTGGTGGCAGGAGATGACAGCTCAACCTGATCCATCGCCACAGACCAGGAAGCAGAGAGACCACAGGCAGGAAGTAGGGCAAGGCTATCACCCTCAAGACCTACTTTACCAAACCCACTTCCTCCAGGAAGGCTGCACCTCCTCAAGGCTCCACAACACAACTTCCCAGACAGCGCCACCAGCTGCAGACCAAATGTTTAAGCATACAAGCGTGTAGCTGGGAGGTACAGGGTTGGAGGGTGAGGGATTGAGGGGTGGGCACTTCACACAGCCAAGAGATGCTGCGAGCACATCTTCCCTAATTGAACCTTGGATGTGAACATGGTTCCATTAATCCCTGTGTAGCCTGTGAGAACCCAAGAGGTAGTGGATCAGTTAACCCACAGCTGAGTCGACCCCTGAAAAGTAGGAGGCAGTCAGTGGGTATTGCTTTACACCTTCATTGCGAGTGCTGAGGGCAACCATACCTGGTATAAGGACACCAAAAGTCACTGCCATGGCTGCATGAGGCAAAGCATTCCACAGGAGGTCACATGGCAGGACACACAGGAAGCAAGATGCCATTGCTGGGTCCAGCACCTCCTTGTTTCCCTAGAATTCCATCTAATGGGGTTTAAAAAAATTTCCAACCCTACCATCGAACTGCAGGTCAATAGCTGACATCCTGACAAGAGATGAGCCACCCCAGACATACCGTGGAGGATCCATATGGAACCCTGCAGGGAATCATGGGATGAACAAGTGACCCATAGTGATAGTCAATCAGTCAACACAGGACAAGCCAGTGAGACAGACACTAATGATTTTTGACACAACCTAAAGCAGAAGTACAGAGACACCTAAGATCTCAACAATAAAACAGCCTTAATACTCACCCACCATGACTCAGGGAACTGAGCGGAAGAGGGGATGGAAGATTGTGAGAGCTGTGGTGGGGGAGAATATCCAGAGACATGGCCCCCCTCAGTAACAACATACTAGGGCCGGGAAAACCGGGCTGACTACTAGGCTATCCATGGTCCCTCAGCCCAAGGACTGATCCAGAAGGCCCACGGAGGAGGATATCCAGCTGATTGGGGATGGGGAGGGGGGCATTGGGGAATGGGGGATAACAACTTATTGTTTGCCCATTAAGTAATGTAACTCATTATGAACAATAAATTTTTTTAATGGTTCTGGGGATGGAACCCAGAGCCACACACATGATGCTAGGCAAGTGCTCCACAAGTGAGCAGAACTCCATACCCTCACATCTGGAACACGTGACCATAACAGACCAGCAGGTGATTATGGAGAAGACAGAAAAGTGAATATCCTTCCCTGCCCAGTGGAGACCTGGGGATTCCTTGTCCAGAGAGTCTGGGCTCCTCTGAAGCTCACCTTCACCCAGCCAGGAGGGAAATGAACATGACTTCTCTTTAGTTGGACCATTTCATCGTCTCCTTGAAGTCAGGAGACCAAGTAGGGCCAGCAGATTGATCTGTGAGCATTCTTGGCTCAAAAAAGGGACTGTCTGTGTCATCAGGGAACACAGACATTCTGAGATGGAGAAGGGCATGGCTGACTGAGACACCTCTGAGTCTGTCCCCTGTTCATACTCCTGCCTTTGAGGACCTCAGCTTGGTGGCTGTGTAAGTTTTCCCTGACCAAGGTCATCACCTGCCCTATGAAGGTAGAAAACAACTGATGAAATAATCAGCTCATTTAAAGACAAGGGCAAGGTCAACCACAAAGGTCTGGCCCTTCAGCTCCAGCCCCAGCCCCAGGTGACTTGAGTCTCTGGGAGGAGAGAGGAAGGTCTGAAAGGTTCCCCCTAGAAGGGAAGGGACACACCCCATCTATTTTCACCACAACCTGCTTGCCCCTGACTCCCTTCTGGAGCAGCAGACTCTGGGTCACAAAGGGCTTGGGATGGCCTTGAATTCTATGTGCTTGGACCTGGCATTTTCAAGACAGTGTCTGTCATGCAGGTCATCGCTAAGGATTGCTGCGTCATACTGTGCATGGATGGATGCACATGCAATTTTGGAGATCATCCCATGGGAACAAGCCACACCAGTGACCCACTGTTACAGGGCCCTATGAGAGACACTAACCTGAAACACTTTTGAAAGTGAAGTGTAGGAGAATGGATGGCCTTATTTCTTCAGCAGATAAAGGGCATTACAGGCAGGAGGGGGACCACTATGAGTTGCCAAACACTGAAGAGACTGAACCCAAATGCTGCATGGGGAGCTTCTTAGAGTCCAGAGTCTCTTAGAATGACAACCAGAGGGTCTTTTGAAACCTGGTCTCCTTGACAATAGGTGGAGATTAGATTTCATTAAGCATCATCGGTCACCATGACACGCTATTTTCTTTAAAAGCCCTTACTTGTTGAGAATAAACACCAAAGTATTTGTGGGTAAATGACATCATGGTGTGGCTTGTTTTTGAATAGAAAATGGGCCAACCAGCCCGAAGTAGGAGGCTGGGTGGCTGGAAGGAGCACTGGAAACACTGTGGTATTGGAACAAAACTGGATGAGACACGTGGGGGTCATGTTTCCTTTCCTTTCTGAATATTCTAGAAAGCCCATGATAAACTCTACACTCCATCACCCAGTCTCATGGAGACTGCTGGTTTATAGGAGTGTGCCAATTTGACTGTCTTAAAAATATTTTTATTAGCTTCAAACTCACTATGTAGCTAAGGATGACCTTGAACTACTGATCCTCCTCCCTCCACCTTCTGAATGCTGGGATTACAGGTGTACGGCACCATGCCTCATTCATGTGGTTCTAGGGACTTAACACAGAGCTTCATGTATGCTAGGCAATCACTCTAACCAAACTCACGGGTCATTTGGTTGACACACGGCCATGCCTGGAGAGGACAAGCTCCCAGGGTAGCAAGAGCTTGTACCAAGAGAATCTGCTTAACTCTGGAGACTGGGTATCAGACAAGATTGTCCTGAGGTGTTCACTTAAGCTGAGACCTGAGGCGTGGCAGCTGGGACAGATGTGCACATGTACATGTTTGAGCAGACACATGTGTGCCTGTGTGTGGACCTGGTGAGCATGGGCTGACCTGTGCGTGCATTTGCATATTTGTCCACGTGCATAAGTGCATGTGTGTTTGTGAACATGGGTGTATGGGGTGGTTGAAGTCATATGTGTGAACTGGTGTGTGTGGTGAGAAGGATGAGATGTTAGAGTCCCAGGCTCATTGGGGTGCAGGGAGTCCAGAGGCAGAATCCTGAGGGCTGGGAATGAGCCATGCTGTGAGGAGCAGGAAGCTGCCAGGCCTCTGAGATAGTACCTGGAGAACAGAATTGAAGAGGTTTAGCTAAATGTTGTAGGCAGGGTGTGCAGCCTCCGGGGACACTGTTCCATACTTCATTTCCTCTGTGAGGCTCTGAACTGCAAAGCTGGCCTATGGAGATGGACACACACACACGCTCTGAGCCTCAGGGTCAGGCGGTCTGGAGGCCAAGGCACCTTCCTGGAAGCCCTTCTGAACTTGGAGCTTGCTGACCCAGAGAATTGCACTGGGCTCCAGTTGATCTGAGGTCCAGCAGCTATGTCCAGGACAGGGAAGGTTCTAGATTCTGTCTGGACTCAGTCCCAGCAGTTTGCATTTCTATAGTGGGTAGATGACAGCCTGGCTCTCATGTGACAGCAGAGTATGTGTATAAGCACTGATATGAACACAGCTGTTCCTGTCACTGTCACCCTGGGATGGGCCCTTAGCACATGTGTGGGCAGGGTCAGACCTTGATTGATGTGCTCATGGCTCCAAGCTAGGTATTCGAGCAGAACAGGAGGGATAGGAATTAATGAGTATTTTCAACTATGTAAAAGTCTCCAGTTTTCCTTGAAGAAAATTTGTGAAATAGAAAATAAAGGAGAAGATGGTAACTGCTTTGTCACCCTGGAGGGAGAAGGACATGGTTTTCACACTCCTCATGAGTTAATTACAGGCCCAGGCCAGGATGGAAACAGCCTCAGATTTGTTGTCTGTCTGTTCAGCAAGGTGACCTATTAAGATGACTGTTTTTTTCTGGGCATGATGGTGCACACCAGTCACCCCAGTACTTGAGAAGCTGAGGCAGGAAGATTGTGAGTTAGAAGCCAGGCTGAACTATACAGCAAGACTCTGTCTCAGAAAAACCAAGAGCTATTATGGGCCCACGGGATGCTTGGGGGATAAAGTGCTTGCTGGCTTTACAGACATGATGATCTGAGTTTGGATCCTCAGAAGCCACATAAAGCTGGGTGGGGTAACACATCTATCACCCCAGCATGCCTTTAGTGAGATGGGAGGCTGAGACAGGAACATCCCCTAAAGCTCATGAACCAACTAGCTAGTTCACAGAGGCAAACCACAAGAGATCCTGCCTCAAACAAGGTGGACTGGGAGGATGGACACCAAGGTTGGCCTACCACCACAACAAGCAATGGAAACCCAAACCCAAACCATGCCCTTGACAGTGATCCTCATTTAACCACCCTACCCCGCCCTAACCTCTGAGACCTCTCTCCCACCTGGAGGTACCATCACCTGAGCCAGCAGTTAAAATTTTATCAATTACTTTCCTTTTATGCATTTATATGCATTTCTTCAAGATATGTATACATATAAATGCCTTTAACCATTGAGCAACCTTCCAAGCTCCAACATTTTATATATATAATGTGTATATATAACATATGTTATGCATATATACATATATTCTATTTTTCTTTTATACGATTTTCTTTTTTCATTTAAAACAAATTGAAATCCTACTGTTTATGTCCCAATTAAAAATAAAATTATTTGAATACAGCCCCTTCTCATTAAGAAGTCTCTAGAAGTATAAAATTTAATGCTTAACATTCCACTTTGTGGTTAGACCAGAATTTGTGGAACCATTTTCCTTCCAGCGGGGCATTTTTGATTACTGTTTTATTTTTTTTCCTGTTGTAAATAATAGCTGTTTAAGCATTTGCAGGATTCTCTGTATATGCTATTAGATTGCTTTTCAGAAAGGTGGAGCTGGGGGTAGCTAAGCAGTAAAGCACTTGCCTTGCTTGTGTGGAGACCCTGAGTTTGATTCTTCTCAGCACTGCAAAAAAAAAAAAAAAGAGTTGAATGAAAAAGTTTTATTCTGTCTTTTTCTAGGTCCCCCATCCTTAACATACCTTAAAAACATGCTGCGGGGACCTAGGGAAATGGATCAGGGATTAAAGGCCCATGCTTGTAGAGCCTGTCATCCTGGGTTCAATTTCTCACGTAAAGCTGGATGTCAAGTGGTCCATGCAAGACTGGCATTTGATTGTAGCCCCAAGAGATCATGTCTCAAAGAAAGTGGAAGGAGAGCAAAGACACCTCAAGGTTGTCTTGTGACCTCCACATGTACACTGCAGCATGTGCCCACTTGTACACACATAAAAATAAATAATGTTGCTAATTTGAGAGGGACAGTGGCATGTTTTCCTGCCTTTATTCAGCTCCTGTATTTCCCCCGTGGATGCTCCATTTGTGCCCACAGCTGACCTTCCTGTTGAGCATTTGTATTCTTATTGGTTTGGAAGCGCTCTTTATATATTAAAGAAGCTGCTCTTGCTGCCGTCACAGATATTTTCCATGTTTTTTTATTTGTATTTGATTCCTTCTTAAAGTTGGAAATAGAGACATTTTAATCTTAGGTAATCAGTTTAACTCAGACTTTTCCTTTGTGATTTTTTTCCCTATTGATCTTGTGCTGAGAAAATGATCTTCTGTCTTTACAGGAGTGAAGAGTTCACCTAGATTTTCTCTAAAGTTTCACGGTCAGTCTTACATTTCAGATATGGAATGGATACATTTGGAACTTGTTTTGATGCAGACGTGGAGGTCTAACTTGATTTCATTCCTACCAGCAGCCAGTTTTATAGAAATGGTTTGGTAAATGTCTTCCCTTTACCCATAGCCTCATGATGCCACCTTTAAGAGGTGATAACGTTCCTTGCTGTGCTTCGTTGGGGTTGTGTGTCAGGGGTGTGACTTTTCCCTTCAGGTCTCACACTGTTACTGTATCAGTGACTCTAATGTCATGATGGGATGCCTTGATGCCTCCTTTTGGGGTCATTTCTCCTTTGTAATAAACCCCTCTGTCTCGTTCAGCCCCTCTCTACTTTTGCCATGTTGGGTATGGAATCCTGTACCCAATATAGGTTCATGTGGTGGTTTGAATCTAATGTCCCCCATAAACTCATGTGTTCTGAATGCTTGGGCCTCAGATGATGACAATTTGGGAGGTGGAGCCTTGCTGGAGGAGGTATATCACTGAAGGTGGGCTTTGGGGTGTTATGTTACAGACGGCTTCCCATTGCTCACTCTCTTGCTGTTTTTCACCTGCTGTGGCAGAGGTGATGTCCAGCCTCTGCTCATGCCATGCTTTCCCCCCCCCCCACCATGAAGCTTCCCCTTGAGTCTAGAAGCCAAAACTGACAACTTTCCTCTCATTGGCTGCATTAGGTCAGGTGCTTTGTCCTAGAAATGAGAAGGTAACTGCAAGAGGTGACATCTTGGTTGGAAACCAAAGACACACGAAATGGTGGCTGGTTCTCAGAGAACTCATATGTAGACTGTGTATGTGAGCGTGAGGACACAGGGAAACCAGTACCTCGTGGGCTGTTTTGTAGCCCTAGCCTGAACAGAGAAGAGAGGGGAGCAAAGACCCCTGAATGGTTAGGATGGCATAGAGGGCTCTCTGATATTTGGAAGAGACACCCAGACTCCCATGGAGATCTGGAAGGAAAGAAATTAGAGATTGATACCCCTGGCTCTCCTTTCCCCATCTTGTTCTCACTGGCTGGCCCCCAACTGGCAGCACTCCAACCAGGGTACATGGATGAAGTCCCTGAAGATTAGTGCATAGATGACAGCAGAAGTAAATGTCTGTTCTGTAAAGTAAAAGTCTGTTCTGTGACCCTCCCCCGTGTGTCCTTCCTTCAGGACACACATGGACTGGTCCATGTCATCAAAGCCCAATTCACCTGAGGCTTAGCTCTTCAATCTGTTACCCAATCAGTTGCTCAAGTGTTTGATTTCTGGAGAATTTTCCTGTGGATTCCTTCAGATATGCCAAGCTTTTGGTCATGGAATCTACATGCAATTATTTTGTCTGTTGGCCACACATGCATGTGTCTCTTATTTCCTGAGACAAGAGCTGAGCCTTCCTTGAAAGAGATTTGTTTAAGTTTCAACATTTCAACTTTGGAGGATCATGAGAAGTCTGTGGATTAGCTTCTGTATTCCTTTCCCCTTTATTCCTCCCTCCTTCTAGCCTTCCCAGTATCCATGCAATATAGGTGTATTAAATCCCAACCACATATGAACCCTGGGAAACTCACTGGAAAACAAAACCACCATATATATATATGCATATATATGTATATGTTTATGCTGTGACTCAACACACACACTGAAAATATCTCATTTCATAAACTGTCACAAATACGTGATGCATGCCGTATGCATGGATAGCTTCTATTTTAGTTGTAAGGACAGGAAGATGTCAGGTGTCTTCCATTGCTCAGCACCTTCTTTTTTTTTTTTTTGAGATAGTGTCTCTCATTGAACCTAGACTAGCTGACCAGCAAGTCCTAGGGATCCCCCTGTCTCTTCCTTCCCAGGGCTGGGATTATGGGCACATGCCACCATAGCTGGCATTTATTTGGGTGCTGGGCATCTGAACTCAGGTGCTTTGCCCACTGAGCTTGGCCCTAGAGCTTGAAGTAGGAGAGTGTGATCGTAAGCAGTAGCACACATCTTGTATGCCTGGCATTCTCGGAAGGCTTGCTGAGTCACTGCTGCTAACAGCCCTCTGAGGAGTGAGGATTAGTGTCTCCACATGACAGAGGAGAGAGAGTCCCAAGGAGGCCAATCAACCATCATGTTGCCCCAGGTCCATCACCTTCACATCAGCCTGCCAAACTGCTCACTCCAACAACTGACAGTTTTGAAGAGGATACACAAGTCCCCAGTGGACTTTTGTAAGCAGATGCTTGGATTCCCCGGAAAGCCTCCCCCCAACCCCAACTCTGGCAAATTTTTGGCTGGAACAATGCTGTTCTTTCTGGAGGAGGAAGGCGCTCCTCCAGGAAACAGCTCTGAATCAAGTCACTCAGACACACTGTAAAGTGCAGTGTCCTGGAGGCAGGAGGGTGGTATGCAGAAGGAAGACTTTGAGATTAATGTTTCCCCCCTACGGTGCCTAGTTCCTTCCTTTCTGGTTTATGAGCCTCCAGGGTCCTCTGTGTCGCTGCCAAATTGCTTCATGTTCTAGAAAGTGGGGTGTCTCTTAACTAAGAAAAATATGGCAGCTCATACCAACACCCCAGATAGTCACAGCTTCTTACCATCTTAACAAGGTATTCACAGTATCTCTCGAGACCATCTTGAGCCTTTGTCTTTCTCTCTCCTCTTTTCTGAGAGCTGAAGGGACTTTATTTTCCCTGCCTTTTCCCCACACTCCCCTTGTAGCATCAGGGTATTTGCAAGATCCATGCACCTGTTCACACTTAAATTAATTAAATAGCACACAGCAGAAACTCAGCTCCTTGGGCACAGTAGTCACTTGGGAGGTGTTAGCGTGCTACCAGAGCTGAGCAGAGAGATATTACCCAGCTATGCTGCCATCTTGGACTGGGCAGATGAGGGACATCTCCAACATTGTGGAGAGGCACACTGGCCACCTATGAGCTAGCCCTCATTCACTCATTTAGCTCTGGCTTACTGAGCACCTGCTATAAACCAGGCTCTGGAAAGGGAGTGGTCAATAGAAACATTAGGGCTCTTCCTCATGCTGTTCCCTCCATGATGGGCAGATTTGGTGGTTTGAATGTAAATTATCCCCCACAGTCTCAAGTGATTGTGATTAAGCTTCCTCATTAGTCCCTAGCTGGTGGAGCCTTTGGGAAGGAATAGAGCCTTACTGGAGGAGGCGTCACTGTAAGGTGGGGGTTGTGGGTTGGGCCCTACTGGGTACTTTCTGTGAGAGCACTTCCTTCTTGCTGTTGTGCCAAGATGTGATGCCCCAGCTACCTGCTCTGCCAGGCTTTTCCTGTCATGATGAACCTTTCCTTCAAAACTGTCAGCTGAAGCAAACCCTTTCCTCCCATAAGCTGCTTCTGGTCAGGTGTTTTGTCCTAGTAACGGGATGGTAACTAATACAGCAGGCACTCTTGGGGGAGGGGTGAAGGAATGGAGAGGGCTGGTGAGTGGGAGGCCTGAGGTTCAATTGTCGAAGAAGGCAAGCACAAGGCGAGTGTTGACAGTTGTCCTTGTCCTCAGGTTCCTAAAAGCTCCTGACTTAGGTACATTACTGACTCGTTTCTTGGGTGTTGTGATTTTTTTTTTTTTTCGAGGTAGGGTCTCACTCTAGTCCAGGCTGACCTGGAATTCACTATGTAGTCTCAGGGTGGCCTTGAACTCTCGGCAATCCTCCTACCTTTGCCTCCTGAGTGCTGGGACTAAAGGTGTGCGCCACCACGCCCCGCTGTGATGGTTATTTGTGACAGTCAACTCCACTGGACTTGGAATCACCTAGGAGATACACCTCTGGGTGTGTCCATGAGGGTGTATCCAGAAATTTTAAACTGAGGAGGGAAGACTCATCTTGAATAAGGATGGCCCCATCAAATAGGCTGGACTGGATAAGAAGGTGAAAGCAAGCTGGGACCACCATCCATCTCTCTCTCTCTGCTTCCTGACTACAGACACTACGTGACCAGTTACCTCATGCTGTCACCACCATGCCGCCATTTGTTATGATGGAATGTTCCTGCAAACTCTGTGCTTAAATAAACCCTTCCTTACATGGCCTCTGTCAGATATTTTGTCACATCAACAAAAAAGGTTAATTAATCTAGGTGTTGCTGGCTCAGAATGCTGGCGTGTCTTCATGTGGCTGTGTGATGCTTACTTATAAGGGGAGATTCAGGTGCAGTGCTCACATGGGTGCAGGACAGTTCTAACAGCCATCACATCAGGAAAGTGACAAGGGTAACCACTCCGTTGACCATAACAGCCCGATAGAGTGTCAGGTGATCTTCTCTGGAGGGAGGAGTATTGGCAGAAAGAGGCCTTTATTGCAGATCACAGACTTCTCTCTGTTACCACACTGCTGCAGTTTTTCTCACCGCGGAGTCCTTTGTCTCTTGACTATGAACAAGTAGGAGCAAAGCAAAGGTGATTTCTTGAGAAAAAAGTAAAAAGAGCCCCAATGTGTCAGGCAAGCATGCTTAGGATTTTGGCCAACATCCAAAGAAGAGATTCAAAGGAGAAAAGATGCCAGGCTGAACAGTGGGGGTCTGCAAACAACTGTGCAATGGGGTTTGGGGGTATAGTAATTCTCTCATTAAGGGGATAACTATTCTTCCCACCTTCTTAGCATGTCTTTAGGTGAGGGGTGTTATTTTGACCAAGAAAGTGATTGACAAGCTTCTTGGGTTAACTCTTAACGGGGGGACCTAGATCTGACATTGTCATTCTCTTCCCTTTCATAATGTATTTTAGATCCTCTGGAGAGGCCGTTGTGATGTTTTCCTTTTTAATGTTACCAGGGAAACAGAGGTTCATCCTTTGATGACCTCCAAGCCTACTTGAGGTTACTATGGCCTTCCTGTGCCTTTAACTTATTCTGTCCTTTAGTGACTTGTGACTTGATGAGAGGGGAACTTACTGCTTCTATCCAGTGGAATGATGGGTTTTAGTGAAAA
>PVHP010051056.1:0-11572 GCA_004024765.1 Zapus hudsonius | reverse complement strand
TGGGCTCTGGAAGTGGAAGGGAGAGGGCCTGGGGAACCTAGGGACATGTCAGGGCTCTGCCCTGAGGTCCTGAGACCTTTCTCTGACCATTAGCCTTTGTTGGCATCTCTCTCTCTCTTTCTCCTTCTTCCTTCCTTTTCTTTCTTGGTGTGCATGTCTGTATGTGCACTTTTCTCCATGTCTTCTTCTACGATTCTTCCACCTGGCTTCTTTGACACAATCTCTCACTGAACCTGGAGCTTGTGCCATTTTTCAAGTTAGACTGGCTCCAGTGAATTCTCCTGGTGCTCAGGGTGACAGGTGTGTGCCCAGCTTTTGACATGCGTGCTAGGGATTTTGAACTCAGGTCCTCTACAAGTGTTTTCACCCACCGAGCCCTCTTCCCAGCCTTGGGTATGTTTCTTTTAAAGAGCTCTACCATGATTTGGCCCCACACCATCATTCTTGACTCTACCTCCTATGGCTGAACTTCTGTCCAGCCACTCTGGCTCCCAGAATTCCTTTGAACCAAGATAACATCTCCTCAGAACTTTTGCACTTGTCTGCCCGATCTGGGTCTGTATACTCACTCTATTACTTTCTGGGCCTGTGCTCACAGGCCCCCTCCCTGTGAGGCCTTCTTGGACCACCCATAGTGAGTGGTAAATCCCTCCCTCCAGCACTCACCATTCTTGTTACTCTGTTTTCTCCATAGCTCATATCACAGCCAGCCACAACACATATTTGCTTGTTTGTGTTTTACCTGTTTTTGCCCCGGAGAAGTTAAGCTTTGAGAAGGCGAGGCCTTTTGGTTTACTGCTAAAGCCCCGCTGTCTAGAAGCATGTGTGGCACAATTTACTAGACAAGTAAAACAACTGAACCTTTCCCTGAGAGCCTGCACTGATTGGAAAAGGGTCTGAAATCTCAGCTTTGCCCTTGAATGTGGACAAATCATGAAGAACCTGGCTGACCTGTTTTCTTATGTAAAAAAGGAGCTTTTGGTACCAAATCTAGGGGGACTTGCCCAAGGAAGTAGGGTGAGAGAAGGGTCCTGATGTCTGTGGTTTTCTCAGAGAACATCATGTCATTAAATCTCCAGATCTTATTCTGCTCCTAAACTGGGCTAAGAGCTGGCCAGAGGGCTGAGGTCAAGGGTGGATGACAAAGGATCTGCCTGGTATCAAGCGAGAGGGATGGACTGAGCAGAACTGAGGCGGGCTGCATTTTATTCAAATCCCTGATAAGGATCAGGAAACAGGCAACCACTCAATGACACATTAATTAACTTTGCAGATGATACTGGATCAGGAAGGTATTCAATCCACCCATTTTGGTGAGAGAGAAAGAGGGACAGGACAAAAGGACCTGGGAAGGGGGTCAAGAACCAGGCCAGGAAATGACAATGGTGAATCTCTGCTATGGCCCAGAAGGGAAAGAATCTACTGAGCAGATGAGCAGGCACAGAGGACCCATCTTGGGAATACTCTCCAGTGGCTGGTCAGAGGCTATCAAGGTCCTTTGGCTGTGATTGAATTGACATACTCATTCCCGGTGAAGACAAAGTTCCTTTATTCACAACGATGCTGAGAGGATGGGGCAGAGGACACGAGTAAGAGCCAGGACTCATGTTGATGAGGTACCTACAATGAGCCATGTACCGTATACATGACCTCATTTGAACTTTACCACAGCCATGAAAAGACAGGAAGAAGGTAAGTTTGAATGAGACAAAAAAAAAAAAAAAAAAAAAAAACCAAAAAAACCTCAGATGGTGAACAGCTCTTGCTTATCAATCAGAAGCCTGTCACAGCTTCTGGCTTTTTACACAGGGTCTTGGGAATGAACTCAGGTTCTCCTGCTTGAGGATTCCCAGTATTGCAAAATAAAATAATAAAATAAAATGAAAAAGGAAATAGCCCATCAACAATCACACTGCAAGGAGGTGTTTGGTAGAGATTCAAATCTGGGATGGAGGTCATGATTCCATAATCAGTTGAGCCCAGAGGCTAAAGCGAGTGGCTGCTGGGTTATCAAATCACTTATTTGTAGAACTGAGATCTAAGTAAATAACAAGAGCCCTAAAGGAGGGTTTCCTTAGGATCCCCAGGATTTCCTGGGCATTGAGTTTTTGGTGCTCTCATTCCCAAGCAGTAGGGAAAGACAGAAGGAAGCTATGGAGGCCTGTGAGCCTCTACACACCGTAGAGAGATGAAATACTAAGAGTGGAATGACCAAGCTCTTTCAGCCCATTAGAGGAATCCCAAGGACTTGGAGCTTCAGTTTTGTTCTGGTCACTAGCCTGACTCTTTGGTAAGGACATTAGACTGACAAATCTGGGCTAATAGGCAGTTACCCAATGGGATGAGCTGTCAGAGGACAAAGGCTCAGGGACTAGGGGAATATTCCTTCAGGAAGGTGTTGGGAAGGCCCAGCCGCAAAGGAAGTTCCTGTAGCCAAGAACTCATGGGTGACATAAAGGATACTCCAGTCTGCAGGTGAGCAGTGTGTCTTTAAGTGGGTCATGATACCAACAATGAGAGGTCCAAGACATGGATGACTGCCAGGCCCCAGACAGAAGGCATAAGGAAAGTCAGTCAGAAGCATTAGCAACCATACTTTGTATGAGACAGGCAGGGTCCTGAGAACACCATGGGAGCAATAAGAGAATGGGGAAATTCCAGGGCCTCTGGGTACAGGGTGAAGAAAATGACTGCGACAGTGGAGAGCGAGGCCTGAGATCTGGAGAGGTGTTTCTTAGATCCACACAAAGGTCACTGGATGAAAAGGGACCAGAGCAAGATCTCACTAACCAGGGAAACCATGTGTCCTGACTTTGAGGGAATGTTCTGGGGACCTCCCCTAGGGAAGGCCAGGAAGCAGGTTAGGCAATGTTGAAGTTTCATCTGTAGGGTCTTCGTTCCCACCCCGTCTAGTAGTTAGACCTTTCGGTTGGCATTCTTCTTGTCTGCAGCTTTGTGGCCATGTTCTGTTTGCATTCGTGCCTTGGTAAGATTGCTCTGAAAACTTTTTCAGTCATCTGTGTGTTTGCTAGTTGGGAAGAAATACCGTGTCAACCCTGGAGTCAAGGACTCCTGGTGGCCAGGATAGTGAGTGCCAGAAACTGACTAGAGAGAAACCAGCTGTGATAGGGATGGAGACTCTTCTGGAGCAAGAAGAGTCAGGGCCTGACCCACACTTGGCCAGGCATGGACACATCAGAGACCTTATTGCAAATGAGAACCTCATCACACTGACTCCCACTCTTGCCCGCTCTTGTGACACAGCTGTGAAAATGACCAATCTGGAAAACAGCAGAGATGAGAATGATGGGAATCTTTAAGCAAGAGGAACAATGATGCATTAGAAGCTGGGACCCTGGGGGATGCCACCAGGTCCAGGTAGTCTCATGGTATCTGCCTGATGGATAGCTAAGACCGTGTGTCCCCAGCTGCCCTAGGACCTGGTCTTGTCTTTCTTTGCAATGCACTCAGATTTTCACTCTCCATCTGGAAGTCTCTCTCCTCATTGTACAAAGACTGTTTTCTCCTGAACTCTTTGGGACAGATCCAAGATGGTATCTTATTTTTAAAACCCCCATGCACCTTTTTTGATAGCCACATATTATACCGCCTAGTCACTAAGCATTGGCTAGTATGATTTCTCGCCTTTGGGTCTCAAAGATGCTTCATAAGGCTTCCCAGAACACCAGGGAAGTCCATTAGGACCAGGAAAAGACAGCTCACGGCCTCCTCATCTATGCTAGGCAAGTCTTGGACTAGAAAAAGGCAAATAGTAAAAACTAGCCATAAGCAATGGTCTCCATTCACTAGAATCTGCCTAGAAATTCCTTTTTCTATATACTTGTGAATACACATGCACATGCACACACACACACACACACACACACACACACACTGCTTGCACCACTACTATGCACAAACATGTTGCTCCTTGCCTCACATTCTTACAAATGATTTCATTTACACACTCCATCCCAGTTCACCAAGTAAAAATTTGCAGAGTCATCATTTCCAGTCACTCCCCAGTTGACATTATGTATGTGTACGTGCGTGCATGCGAGGTGTCCTTTCATCTTCCCCAAGCACCACAAGTGCTGTGAGGAACCAGCTATCCTGCAACTTCATCTATTTTATGCTGGGTTTTGTTTCAGGGCCTCTTTTTGTGCAAAGCCCCTATCAATTACCCTTCATGGAAGCCCAAACCATACCTTGTCTCCACTATGACTCCCCACTTTATCCTTAAGTTTCAGGTGAGTCTTTTCTCCCTGTATTTACAAAACCCAGGCAGGTTGGGTAGCTGGTATGATGCTATCTGGGGCAGCCTTATCTAGCTACAAAGTGTGAATCAGTGATTACACCACATGGGGTTGGTGCCAGCCAGGCGGGCTGCCATATTGCCAAGTAACCCAGTGGTTGAACCAGGTTGGGTTGAGTAATATCCACCAATAGGAAGTGAGTTTATTAATCATGCCGCATAGTACACTGTTGACGAAAGTATAACTGAAGGCCTGGTTAGGTTGAGAAGGTGCAGGTGGAGCAGAATGCTAGTAATGAGGACACCCACTGATCATATCTTCAGCTCTGATAATATTCACTTGAAAAACCACACAGAAATCTGGGAGGGAGGGCTGGAGAGATGGCTCAGCGGTTAAGGCACTTGTCTCTAGTGCCTAAGGCCTGGGGTTCAATTCCCCAGGACCCACATAAGCCAGACCCACAGGTAGTGGCCCTGGTGTGCTCTCTCTCTCTCTCTGTCTCTCTCTCTCTCTGCTTGAAAATGAATAAATAAAATAAAATAAAAAAGAATTCTGGAAGGGAACATTCAGTTTAGCAAAGAGTTAGGTTATAGGTTTAATCATTAGTACTTTTAGGCCATCTTGGATTCTCTCTTTAAAAAACAACAGCAACAACAAAGCCGTTTCTGTGTGTCTGTCTATAAAGCTAGTTTGGAATTCTTAGTTTCATGAGGTGAGAGAAAGAAACTCAAGATGGCAGCCGGTGGTGACCTAGAATTGTGTGGGTGTGAGAATTGAAGATTCCATACTACATTCTCTTATTCATCTCTCACTTCAGAAACATTCTTCCCTAGGTGACAGCCCACTACCCCAGATCTGACCTCAAGTTCTTGGTAACTATAGCCAATAAGAAATACCACCCATATTTCTCCCGGTGACAGGCCTGCATTGGATGTTTCTGTGACTTTTGGCTGGCCTGGTTGAAGTGTGTGTGTGGGTGGTGGTGGGGGGGATTGTCTGAGACAATGATTCCCCATCACAATCTGGTACTAAGTTTATATAACCTATCGGTAAAGTAGATCATGTCAAACGCACAACAGAGAGGTCCAGTTAAGCTGTCTCTAGGGCAGGCAAGGAAAACTAGAGACAGGATTGAGTCGTCCAAAGTGAGGGGAAAAGGGATGGCGACACAGCTACACAAAAAAATGTCTATTTCCTCAAAAGCAATGGAGAAAGTGCTAGGCTTTCCAGTAACAGGTAAAGGTGAGGAAGATAGCTAGCAGGGTAGGAGAAACACTTTTAACGGGAGATAGACATCATAAGATGTGACAGGTTGATGCTACACAAACATTCCTAGCATGTTCGCCGAATCCCATAGTCTTTTCTTCCCTTAAAACCATCAAGTCTTTGAGTCATTCCTAAGAACTACTTTCTAAACAGTACCACCTTTCCCAGACATTAACAAGGCGTAAGGCCTAGGAAAAACTCATCCAAGTGGGATTCAAGCTGTAGAACTTTAAAACCTGATCTCCTCCCCATTATCTGACCACAAAAAAGTTGCCAATCTCTCTGGTTACCTTACCAACCCTGAAGAACCCCTGTTAAGTTTCCTCTTGTCTTTCAGGTTTCAAAAGCTTAAGGAACTGGACTGCCCCATATGGTTATAGAGGCTCTTTCTGGTCCTGTTTGAGAATTCTCTAAGACCAACAGAGAAACAGTGCATGACCCAGGAGAATGAACCATTAGGAATGAGAGAGAAGATTCTACAAGATTCCCCTGAATTTAGTTTATCTAACCTAGTCAAATCTGTTCCTATGAGACCCCCAGAAAGGTAGCGCAGACAGTCAGACTCCAAACTGAATTTGAAACACCAGAACCCCCCTCCCCACAAAAATTTGGATCCACCTCTTAGGGACATCAGATTCCTCATTTCTGCTGTTTTCAGAGCAAGAACTACAAACCTAGGTACAGAATCCTATGGAACAATCCACCAGCCAACAACAAATCAAGACAGAAAAACAGGCCAACCCAAAACTTTATACTATGGAAACAAGAAATAAAATAAGGAGCTGCAAAGGCCGGCTGATTGTCAGCAAACACAATATATTTACTGTATTGGCATTTGCTCACAGTGCAAATGGTACAACATGACACCATTTCAATATTTCTGTTTTTAAAAATGCTGTTTTCATGAACTATATTATGTGGCATAACAATGTGACAAGGAGCAAATGAAATGTTGGTGAAGAATTTCACCTTTTCACAATATCAAGCATTTTTAACCTTAGTATAAGGTACTATAAATCCAAGAAATAAAAACATCCACAAAATATATTACATCTGGTTTGTCTTTTTCTAAGTACTCAACTTTATACAAAAGTCTTTCAAAAAATATCATTCCCCATAGGTTTTCCTGTTTAAAACCTGATTTTTTTTAAAATCCTCTCAGTTCACATAAGTTAAGAGTGCATTTTCTTTTGTTGGCTTTTTAAAACATGCAGACATATTTAAAAAAAATCTGGATAGCACAACCTTTTGGCAACAAAGTTCTTTTTCTCTTAGTTTAGCTTAAATGTCTGAGAACAGTTTTTATTAAAACAAAGGAAAACTCAAGAGTCATCATGCAGTGGCATGCATAATCCAGAAGGAGAAAGGAAAAAATATTAAAAGGATATTTGATTCCTCCTTCCAGCTTTGAACTGACCAAATTTTTTGTTGTTTTTTTTAAATAATTATCACATTATAAAAAAAGTATTCAGCAAAATACTGTCTCTGCAAAGAAAGATTTTACCCTTCAGCTGAAAAAATATGGGCCCGCTTGGCAAACTTCATCTTTTTTCTCCTTCTACAAAAAAGCCTGTACCTGGAATTCACAACACCCTGCTCTTTGAAGTTTTCCTCCCCCTTCGCTAGAATCATTTTAGTATTATCTGTCCACCACCAAAAGACGGTGCTTATTTTAATTTTTTAAAAAAAAGTGGGAAACGAATAAAGTGACTTTATAAACAGACATTCTGTAAACTCCAGACCTTTGTTCCTTCTCTCTGGGCAACTTAACTGACCACAGGAGAAGCGATGCTCATCCGGAACAGTACATTCAGTCAGGACTGCGCTGGAAGCTGTGTAACAGAGCACCCTTCCCTAGTCTCCAGTTCAAAAGGGCCACCCTGTGTAAGGAAGGGCTGGGGCAGGACAGCTGGGGAAGAGGGGCGCCTGAGAAGAGGTGAGGTAGGGCAGAGAGGTGTGACTGGGGCATGGAACAGATACGCCTCCTTCAGCAACGTGGATTAATGCAAAAATCCTCTTATATCTTTGAGGAAATTTTGGACAGATATGTGCATGTCTATATACACATGTGTGTAGATATATCACACATACATATGTAGATATCAGTTAATATTTTCATAAAAATAAATCATTTAAAGCTGTATAGGCCTACAAATTTTCTTTATTCCAGTGCACTGCGCTGGATAAGCCAAGTACCTTAAGGATTTGTCTTTGTAAGGAATACAGAGTGTGTATGTCATGAATATGCATGTGTGTACAAAGAAACACATGCATCTACAGGCATACATACACACACACCATACACATGTATTTAACTTCTGTTGTGTTGGTGATGACAGAGGGCAAAAGGACAGAGTCAGCTTTCCCAGGAATGGGGGTGGGGTGGGGAGAAATGGGTACATAAGAGAAACAAGTTAGGTGGCTGATTGAGGCCTGCCTTTCTGGGAAAAGATTTTTCGAGACCTGGGAAGAACCGGTGAGGGAAGAAAGAAGAAGATGGGGGTGGGGAGAGAACAGGGCCGAGAGCAAACTCAAGAATACATCTTTTGAAAAGTGGGGCTGAAAAATGCATTTTTTTTTCCAAAAGGCAGGCTCAGTGATGGTGGCTCTTTCTCCCCGTAGATCAAACTGCCCTGAGGCCTAAGAGGGAAGCGCTTGGGAAGGGAGGGGCTCTGAGGGTTCCAACCCGCAGGGGCGGCGGCAGCACCGCGGTGGCGGTGTCCGAGGCATTTCTGTAAGAAACATTATTTCGGAGAAGATGGAATACCATCTCCTCCCGCCACGTGCAGGTTCCCCAGCCTGGGACATCTCCCATCTCTTGAGGACCTGGTGTGGGGAAGAGTTTGGGGTCGACACAGCCCAGTTTAGCGCGCACACACACACACACACACACACACACACACACACACACACGAGCACGCACACTCGCGCGCATCCCCGCACGCAGGCGCGCGTGCGTGCGGCGGGCAGCAAGCTATGCGCTTTGGTGCGCTCCTTACCCCCTCCCCCTCTCTCGGGTGTTCGAGGGGGAACATTGGGAGACACGGGGGAAACAGTGAGGTGCTTGGGTCCGGCGAGGGTTGGGTGGGCCCGGCCTTCAGTCCCCCGTCAGGTCCTAGGCACGGCCCAGCGGCCCCTGGATCAAGGCGATCCTAACCGAACAAAGCGGGCTAGACGCCACCTTTCCATCCCCACGCCTTGGCTAAGAGGCGGACAGCCCGGAGAAGGTGCCTCCAGCCCTAGCCCCCGACAGCAGGCCGGCGTGAAAGGGTGGGAATAGGGGGGCATCGAAGGGGAGCAAGGGACCTCACGTCCATGGAAAGGCCAGGGCGCGGCCCCTGCGCCTCAGTGGCTGGCTTTCCCGCTGCTTCCAAGGCGAGCAGCCCGGAGGCACTAGAAGGAAAAAATGAGGGGATCTGGGGGCCCGAGCCTCAGGCGCAGGTGGTGACCACAGGGGCCAGGGACACGGTGGGCGCCGAGGATGCAGAGGGCGCACTCCCCTTCTCCGCCTTCTTCTCCTTTTGCTTGAGGTGGATCTTGGCGTGGCGCTTGCGCTCGTCGCTGCGCGCAAACTTGCGCCCACAGAACTCGCAGGCAAAGGGCTTCTCCCCTGTGTGCGTGCGGATGTGGGTGGTGAGGTGGTCGCTGCGGCTGAAGCTCCGCATGCAGATCCGACACTGGAAGGGCTTGTGGCCCGTGTGGATGCGCAGATGCCGGGTCAGCTCGTCCGAGCGGCTGAAGCGGCGGTCACAGCCCTCCGCTGGGCACGCGTGGGGCCGCTCGTGGAGCGGGGTCTTGCTAGGTCGGTTGGGGTACTTGCGGGGCCGGATGGGCTTGAGCGTGAGCGGCGGCTGAGGCAGGCTGCCAAAACCCGGGTGGATCTGCTTGTCTTTGAAGGCCTTGATGGTCTCCAGAGGGGTAATAGGGGGCGGGTTGACCCGGATGGGGTCCATGCCCTGGAAAGGCTTGTGTTCCGGAATGGAGCCCATGTCGTTGGGGTGGTGGTACAGGTTGTAGTCAGGAATCATGGGGAAAAGGTTGCTGTCCAAAGCCGGCTTGGCCGATTGGTAATCCTGGGGGGAATAGGCGAGCCCAGGGTTGCCCTGGGGGTCGTGGAAAGACACGGGCTCCGAGTAGAGATCACCGCAGTTGGAATAGGGGGGCAGCGCTGGATACATGGCCTCCACGTCGCCCTGCGGAGGCTGCACCATGCTAGCCGTGGACGTCTGCGTACTGAGGGCCCCTGAGGCCGGGGGCACCCCCAAGATGCCGGCGCTCATGAGGCTAATGATATTGTCCTGGCACCAGTTGGAAGGGGAGTCGAAAGCGAACTTTCCCAAGTAGGTCACGGTCTTGTTGCCCGGGGCTGGCTGGAAAGAGCCCGAATAAGAGAGTTCCGGGTTGGGCTTCTCGTTGGTCAGACCGATGTCCATCACATTCTCTGCGGAGAGCGGGGGAGAGAGGGGAGGGGTGAGTGAAGTGGAGCGGGCTCCGTGCCGCGGCGCCCAGGTCCTTGCCCAGGTGCGGAGGGTGCGGTCGGTTGGAGTGCGCAGCGCACGGGGGACGAGGAACGCCGCCGAGCCAGGCGCAAAGCGGGCGGTGCCGCGCTCCCCGGCGCAACCTGGATACAGCAAAATACTACGGATCGGGGTGTGGAGTGGCTTCGGCACACACACCGCACACGCCGCGCACACACTCACGTACCACACACACACGCGCGCGCGCGCGCGCCGGAAGCATTGTTGTTCTTCCCAAGGTGGGGCCGGCAGGTAGCTGCAGCTACAGGTAGTTTCAGACCCGGAGCGCACCGGGTACTGGCACTCCAGCGCACACAACTCGCCCTCACCCCCTCTTAGCCCTATCTACACCAAGACGCTGTGCCTCTACCTCTCCAGCGATGCCCTAAGCGCGCTGCGCCCGAGTGGCCGACCCAGAGCGCTTCCACGCTTTGTCCTCGGAGCGCAGAAGGGTGCCGCCCGCAAAGGGAGCTCTCCCAGCGCCTGCCTTCCCGGGCCCCAGCCTCTTCCCGGCCTGAAGACGCTTTCAGCCCTTGCCGGAGGGGGAAAGCCTAGCCCTAGCTACGGAAGGGTGGAGGGTGGCGGAAAAAAAACCGGCCGATGTCTCCAAGGCGGGAGCGGTTGTCTTTCCCAAGCTCCGGGGTCCCGGGATCGCCCCCTCCCATGGCAACCCCCACACGCCCCGCGGGTGAGCCCTTTCCCTTTCCCCGCCATCCCCACACCCCACAGCTTTGCTGAACGCCCCGGAAAGGCAGCGTCGCAGTACCTCTCCCACCGCGGGGACTCCACGCCGCACATGGCTCCATCCCGGGTGGGAGGCTGAGGGAGTAAGGGGGAGAGCGCGGGTGAAAAAAGATGCAGGGCTCCTCCCCAGAAAAGGGGCTACAGCACCACGCCTTGCACGCAGCCCAGCGATCGGGCCCCCTGCGAGAGGAGGGAGAACCCCAGAGCTGCTAACACCTACCTCCCTTCGGTCGGCGGCTGCCCCCACCCGGGAGAACCGAAGCCTCTACCGTGGCGTCGCCAACCAAACCTTCTTGATCGCGGAGGGCGGGAGGAGTGGGTGGGAAAAGCAACTCGCCCCCCGGAAAATTCCCAGCGCGCCCCCCATCTTTCCATCCGTCTCTCCATCCATCCATGTCTCCATCCATCTATCCATCCATCGCTAGTTCATTCCCTCCTCCTCTTCCTTCCCGGTTCCTTTCTCGCAGCTTCCCCGCCGCCCTTACCTGTAGCCATCGGATTGTAATGGGCTACTGAGTCGCTGCTGCCGGAGAAGAGGTTGAGCGCGCTGGGGATCTCCTCGGGGTACAGATTGTCAGGCAGTTGGTTTAGCAAACTGCTCATGGTCACCGGCAGCTTCTCGGCGAGTTTGCCGGTCATAGCACTCGCGAGCTGTCGCCGCCACCGCCACCGCCGCCACCGCCGCCGCTCGCTCCTAACGCAGCTTCCAGGCAAGCGGCATCCGAGAGGCGATCCGTGGTGCAGGGGAAAAGCATGCGAGAGGGAAAGTTCGGGGGGGAGGGGGGAGGA
>PVHP010051055.1:0-11580 GCA_004024765.1 Zapus hudsonius | reverse complement strand
CTCATGCATGCATGTGTGGTGTGTGGTATATGCATGCATGTGAGGTGTGTGTGGTATATGCATGCATGTGTGGTGTGTAGTATATGCATGCATGTGAGGTGTGAGGTGTGTATGTGGTATATGCATGCATGTGTGGTGTGTGTGGTATATGCATGCATGTGAGGTGTGTGTGTGGTATATGCATGCATGTGAGGTGTGTTTGGTATATGCATGCATGTGTGGTGTGTGTGTGGTATATGCATGCATGTGAGGTGTGTGTGGTATATGCATGCATGTGAGGTGTGGTGGCTCATGCCTTTAATCCCAGCACTGAGGAGGCTAGCAATGAGCTCTAGGCTAGCCTGGGGCTACACAGTGAGTTCTAGGCCAGCCTGGGATAGAGTGAGACCCTACCTGGGGTAAAAATAAAGTAAAAAGAAAAGAACCCACTGGGCTGGGAAGATAGCTCAATGAGTAAAGAGCTCACATGGAGCCGGGCGTGGTGGCGCACGCCTTTAATCCCAGCACTCAGGAGGCAGAGGTAGGAAGATCACCATGAGTTCTAGGCCAGCCTGGGCTAGAGTGAGACCCTACCTCAAAAAACCAACAAGTGGATGAGAAAAATACAAGGTGGATGACAGGCGGAGTGGCTGACACCACCACTGAGGAGGCTGAGGTAGAACTGTCATGACTTTGAAGCCAGTCCAGGCTAGAATAAAATCCGTCAGATGAATGAATGAATGAATGAATGAATGAATGAATGAATGAATGAAAAGGTGGATGGATGGTGCTCTAAGCTGTACCTGCCACCGCTGGCTGCCTCCTGCATACCCACCTCTGGCTTCAGCGGCCCTGTGATGAGATCATGAAGATACAGAGGAGTGACAGGCATGCCATTCACAACTTGAAATCCTAAAGCACTTTCCCCTCGAGACACCCTCCAAATACCATATGGCTGTCTGCCTAGGGAACTTGCCAGGAAGCTGCTGGCCTGAAACACACAGGCCGGGAAAGGTGGACATTCCTCTGGAGACATGCCCAGGCCCTGGTGGAGCTGTACAAATAAGTTGAGGTTGAGTGAGAACAGCACCTGGCCCAAATTCTCTCCCAACTAATGAGCAGCCCTTGGGAGACAGACTTCCAGAAGCTCCCCACCCATAGAGAGGTGTTAGAGAGAGATGCTTGACCTGAGACTTAGTATTCATCGAAATTTCACCTCAGCTATTGTGTCCCTTATCTAGTTAAGTGTCCTTGGAAGAGGGAAGAATTCCTGTCAGAACCCAGCCTTAGGTCAGGCTGGTGACACAGGCTGCTGGGCAGTTGTCAGGAGGTCAGAAGTGCAGTTGGCTACAGAGTAAGAACTGGGGATATAGCTCAGAGGTAGAAAGCTTGCCTTTCCTACACAAGCCCAAGTGTTCAATCCCCAGGACTGGCAGTTGGCAGACCTCTTCACTTCCTAAATGGTGCTAACTACAGGTCCCAGGATGCTTTGTGCCAATCAAGCCTTTTTTGTTGTTGTTGTTGTTCAAGGCGGTAGGTCATACCAGAAAATGTGCTTTCCCACAGTTTCATCATTAGGATGGTTATATCCCTATTTTTAGGGGATAGAAGGCCCTATGTTGCCAAACAGGTCTTGCATTCTCCTCTTTTGATAAATTTTAATTTTTTATTATTATTTTGGTTTTTCGAGGTAAGGTCTCACTCTAGCCCAGGCTGACCTGGAATTCACTACGTAGTCTAAGGCTGGCCTTGAACTCACGGCAATCCTCCTACCTCTGCCTCCCGAATGCTGCGATTAAAGGCGTGCGCCACCACGCCTGGCAAATTTTAATTTATTGAAATTAATTAAATTTAAAATAAAATAATAAATCTTTTAGATTAATTTACAAATTTTTAAATATTAAAAATAATAAAATTAACAATTTCAATAGATTTAAAATTTATTAAAATTAATTTTAATGGTTCTTTTGAAAAATTTTAATTTATTTATTTGGGAGGAAGGGGGCGTGTGGAGATAGCATGGTGTGCGGGTGGAGGTCTGAGGACAATTCAAGGTGCCTGGGCTCCACTGTCTTTGAGACAGGGGTTCTTGCCCAGCAAAGGAACTTCCGGACTACAAAAGGAGGAACTTCTGCTGAGCTGACCCAGCAGGTGCAGGTTCTCCTGGCTCCACCTCCCCTCCTGCTGCAAGATCACAGATGCATGTGCCGCTTTGCATAGTTGCTAGGAAATTGAACCTGTGTTGGGGGGCTTTGCAAGCAAGAACCTTTAACCCCTTAGCCATCTCCTCAGAACCCCTCCCCCTTTTTTTAAAATCTAAACAAGGTCTCATTCTAGTCCAGACCGACCTGGAACTCACTCTGTAGCCCATGCTGGCCTTGACCAACTCACATTGGTCCTTGTACCTCAACCTCCTAAGTGCTGGGATTATAGGCCTGAGCCACCATACTCTGTGTGTGTGTGTGTGTGTGTGTGTGTGTGTGTGTGTGTGTGTGTAGAGTATGTGTGGTATTGTGGGATGTGGTATGTGTTATATGGTGTATACAGCTGTGTGTGCAGATGCACGTGCCCCGATCTTGTGTGTGTGTGTGTGTGTGTGTGTGTGTGTGAGCCAGAGAGCTTTGGGTGCCCTGCTCTATCACTCGTTCACATATATCCTTGAGACAGTCTCTTCTCAACCTGGAACTGTTGTTTTCATCAGCAAGCCCTGGTGATTCTCTGGTCTCTGCTGTCCCGTCCCCCCTCCCCCCGCCCCCAATGACTGGGGTTACAGACATGCATGGCCCAGATTTTTCACAAGGGCTTTGGGGGAATCAAACTCCAGCTGTCTCAGGCCCTCATACTTAAGATACAAAAGATGCAAGTGCTCTTAACTGTTATCCATCTCCTCAGCCCTTTATCTACCTTCTTGGACTGACTCTCTCTCTCTCTCTCTCTCTCTCTCCTCTGCCAAGCTGGCTGCCAAACTTTAAGATTCTCTTGACTCTGTTCCCCATTACTATGAGTGCTTTGGGATTATAGACATATGCACCACTTTGGGTTTAGCTTTATGGGGTGCTGGGGATTGAAGCCAGGTTTGCAGGCTGTGGAGTAAGCTCCTTTAACCACTGAGTAATCTCCCCAGCTTGATAACTTTTTATAATTGGGGGTAAAAAAGGTGGACAATGCTTGAGAGGAATGACACCCAAGGTTGTTATCTGGCCTCCACATGCATCCACACGCTCATACACCTATGCACACACATGAACATACACGCACACACACAAATAACTTCACAAATTTCCCTTAAACATAAAAAGCTACTTGACCACATTATTAATTATTAATTATGGGCTGGAGAGATGGCTCAGCGGTTAAGGCACTTGCCTCCAGTGCCTAAGGCCCTGGGTTCAATTCCCCAGGACCCACATAAGCCAGACCCACAAGGTGGTGGCCCTGGTGCACTCTCTCTATATATCCCTACCTCTCCTTCTCCCTCTCTGTATCTCTCTGCTTGAAAATGAATAAATAAAATATTTTTAAAAATATTTATTATTATTATTATTATTATTATTATTATTATTATTATTATTTTGGTTTTTCAAGGTAGGGTCTCGCTCTAGTCCAGGCTGACCTGGAATTCACTATGTAGTTTCAGGCTGGCCCTGAACTCACAGCGATCCTCCTCCCTCTGCCTCTCCAGTGCTGGGACTCTAGGCATACACCACCACACCCGGCCTTAAGACATTGTAATGAAAACAGTGCACATCAAACTGCACTTAAATGAAAGTTTTTGCCTGCCAGATTGGCAATTATGTGAGGAAACCAGCAACCTCATACATTGCTGGCGGGAGTAAATTCATACAACCTCTTTAGGAAACAGTGTAGGAATATCTATCAAAGTACATGCGTACCTTACCCTTTGACCAAGTGATTTCATCCCTAGGGGTTTTCCCTCGATTCACACACTTGCATGACACTATGTCTGAATGAGACTATTTTCAGCGTTATGTAGGGTAGTAACAGACTGGAAACCCCTTCACTAACAACCCCAGGTTGTTTAAATCCATCAGAGCTCATTCATAAGCATGCATACCACCCAGTTGCAAAAGAAAACATTGAGGGAGGTCCGGATGTATTGATTTGGGAAGATTTCATGAGCAAGGTGCAGAACATGCTAGCTTGTGTATAGAAAATTGGGGGCGCAAAGAGAAAGAGGGCTGGTATATAAAATGACTATTTACTAGAAAATAAACGAGAAACGTCTTGGCAGGGACCTGGGAGGTTGAGGAACAGTGGTGGGAGGCTTACCTCATATTCAAGTCTTGAGCTAGCCAGGCATGGTGGCAAAGGACTTTAAAACCAGCATTTGAGAGGCAGAGGTGGAGGATCGCCACGAGTTCAAGACCAACCTGGAATGACAGAGTGCATTCCAGGTCAGCCTTAGCTATAGTGAGACCCTACCTTGAAAACAACAACAACAACAACAAAATAGAATAAAAAAATATAAACAAGCTGGGTGTGGTGGTGCATTCCTTTAATCCCAGTACCCGGGAGGCAGAGGTAGGAGGATTGCCTTGAGTTCAAGGCCTGAGACTACATAGTGAATTCCAGGTCAGCCTGGACTAGAGCGAGACCCTACCTCGTAAAACAAACAAACAAAAAAACAACCCAAAAATTTGGGCTGCAGGGATGGCTTAACAGTTAAGGTGCTTACCTCCAGAGCCTAACTACCCGAGTTCAATTCCCCAGTACCCTCATAAGCAAAATGTACAAAGTGGCACATGCATCTGTAATTCACTTGCAGTGGCTGGATACCCTAATGTGCCCATTCTCTCTCTCTCTCTCCCTCTCTGTATCTCTCTGCTTGCAAATAAATAATATTTTTAAAAATCTTGAGCCAGATGAATATATTATCTGCTATCAAATTGATAAATACATTTATTTTTATTTTATTTTAAACTGTGTATTTGCAAGTAGAGAAAGAGAATGGTCCCAAAATTAATTCCAGATGCATGCACCACTTTTTTCATCCGGCTTTACGTGGGTACTGGGGAATCCAACCCGACAGGCAGGCTTTGTAAGCAAACACCTTTAACCACTGAGGTATCTCCCTAGATCAATATTGATTCATTTAGTTTTTGAGGTGGGGGTCTCACTGTAGCCCAGGCTGGCTTCCTACCTCTGCCTCCTGAGTTCTGAGATTAAAGGCATGTGCCACTATACCTGGCTCCAACATTTTTATTTATTTATTCATTTATTTATTTGGGGTGGGGTATTTTTGAGGCAGGTTCTCGCTCTAGCCCAGGCTGACTTGGAACTCACTCTGTAGTCCCAGGTTGGCCTCAAACTCACAATGATCCTCCTACCTCTGTCTCTCCAATGCTGTGGATTGAAGGTGTGCCCCACCATGATAGGCCCAACATTTATTTTTATTTATTTGCAAGAAAGCAGAGAGAGAGAGAGAGAGAGAGAGAGAGAGAGAGAGAGAGAGAGAGAGAGAGAGAGAGAGAGAGAGAGAGAGAGCCTTTGAAACTGCACATGAACTCCAGACATATGCACCACATGGGTACTGGTGAATGGAACCCAGGCCAGCAGGTTTTGCAAGCAAGCACCCCAACTACTGAGCCATCTTTAAAAAGGTTCTCAGTGTCCAGTGTCCGGGAGATTTGGCTGCCACACCTGTCACCTCATGGATTGTAGGATAGATGCAAGTGCCCCCGTCCTCCCTCACTGCCCATGCGCGTTCCTCCCAAAGCTAAGTATTTTCAATGGAAGAAATCAGAAGAGAACAACCTTCCCTAATATAGGAGGACCCGTCTCTGGTCAAGGGCATATGAATAGCTGTGCTTTCCTGCTAGAACCTCTGAAGAAGCTCTCAAGGTCCATTGTAGGGGAACATAGGAATGCGGGGTAGTTAAACTTCCAGGATTCCAGACACATCAAAATGAGTCACTGCCTGGCAAGCTGAAAGGGAGGGAGGGAGAGAGGGAGAGAGAGGAGAGAGAGAGAAACTATGGTCATGGCATGGCCTCTTGATACTGCAGACAAACTCCAGACACATGGGCCACTTTGTGCCTCTGACTTTATGTGGGTACAGGGAATCAAACCTTGGCCCGCCAATTTTGTAAGCCAGGGCATTTAACCGCTGTGCCATCTCCCCGGCTCCTGAACTCCATATTGTGTTCAGTTTGTGTGCAGATATTGTATGTTATCTATGGAGCAAGGCGTTTCCTCCGTTTCATTTCAGCCTCCTCACACAGCAGTTTCAAGATAAGAGTCAAGTGCCATATAGAACTGATGGCACACTGAAGTCCCCTTGGGTTGTAAGATGTCTCTTTCTGTCCTGCAGCAGGACTCCTATCATTAAGCAGCTGGTGCCCCCCTGGTGGTTAGTTGGAGCACCTCTCTCTCTCTCTCTCTCTCTCTCTCTCTCTCTCTCTCTCTCTTGTTTGTTTGTTTTGAGGTCCGGTCTCACTCTAGCCTAGGCTGTCCTGAAATTCACTATGTAGTCTCAGGCTGGCCTCGAACTCACAGCTTCCCAAATTCTGGGATTAAAGGTGTGCACCACCACACCTGGCACTGGAGTGCCTTTCTATTGCCCACGAGCAAGTCCAGATACCTGCTTTTTCACTCCTTCATTACCTCTCCTTCCATAGCTTCCTTCATAAATATGTTGTGGTTTCTAGGGCAGCGGAAAAGCCCTAAGAAACACTCAGTTGCCTTCGAACAAAGAGGCCTGGAGTCAGAGCTCAGTGACTGACAGGCTGTGTACACTGAGCGTTTCCTGGCAGAACCAAACAGTCTCCAGTCATCTAGCCAACTGCTAGCACCTGAGGCAGGCAAGGCAGTGGTACCAAGGGACCAGGGCAGAACTGCCAGCTGTCTGATAGCAGAGGAATGTCCAGAGTAGTTGGGTGCGAGAGCCACGGACAGATGGGAGAGCTAGCTGAGCCTCTGGAAGCAGGTGTGACCTGTGAATGTTACCCCTTGCTGCAATGTGCTGGTTATCTGCTGAGATTAGGGGGTGACCCTTTGACTGCTAGTCCAGATAGTAGGCCCCTGGGGAGTGGAGGCCCAGCCAATCTCCTTTGGGACCTCCAGATCCCCAGAAGAGGAGGGACAGTTCAAAGGTGAATTCTATCCAGGTGGGCAAAACAGGTAAGGCGCTAATAGGTAAAGATTTCTAGCTGGGACAGAAGGAGAGGGCTAGAGCACCATCGGGGCCTGCGGTGCAGCTTAGAGCAGGGGCCAAGATCATTTCTTTTTTAAAAAATTTATTTAAATGCACGAGAGGGAGAGGGAGAGGGAGAGAGGGAGAGAGAAAAGAGAGAGAGAATGGGCCCTGGGCTTCCAGCCACTGCAAAGAAATTCCAGATGCATGCGCCACTTTGTGCCTCTGGCTTTACTTGGGTCCTGGGGAACCTGGTCATTAGGCTTTGCAGGCAAGCAATCTCTCCAGCCCTGAGATAATTTCTTGCTTTCTCTTGAGATCATGGCCAAGACTGCTCTCCTGGTAGGGGAGAAGCTGAGCTCTGGTGAGAGAAAGTGGTGTGAGGGGGATGAGGGAGAGAAGGCTAAAGAAGGGACCCGCAGGCTTGTCTGGCAGCTGGCCAGTGGCGGAGGCATGTTTGCACACCTTATCTCTTTCATTTGCATATCTCATATCTTGTTCACGCCTTCTAATCATCCTTGAAAATGTGCATTGTTGGCGGTGAAAACGCTCAGAGGTAATGTACTTGCCTGATTTGGATCCCCAACACCCACCTCAAAACGCCGGGCATGATGCCATGCGCCTGTAATCCCAGTGCTGGGAAGACAGAGTCAGGAGAATCCCCAGGGCCTCCTGGCTAGCTTGTCAAGCCAAACCAGTGAGCTCTGGGCTCAGCAAGTGGCCCTGTCTCCAGCAAACAAGGTAAAGTGCAGTTTGCTGGAGACGGGAAACACCCTGTATCAACCTCGGGCCCCCACATGTACAGGCACCCATGTGCAGGCACTCTCTCCCTACACATGCACCCACATATGTATGAACAAGATATGCAGAGCTGGAGAGATGGCTCCTGACAGCCCGGGTTCAATTCCCCAGTACCCACATAAAGCTAGATGCACAAAGTGGCACATGCATCTGGAGTTCATTTATAGTGGCACGGCCCTGGTGCATACATTCTCTCTCTCATTCTCTGCCTTTCTCCTTGCAAATAAAAGTATTTAAAATATTTTATTCATTTTCAAGCAGAGAGAGAGAGAGAGAGAGAGAGAGAGAGAATGCACCAGGGCACCACTTTGTGGGTCTGGCTTATGTGGGACCTGGGGAATTGAACCCGGGGCCTTAGGCACTGGAAGCAAGTGCCTTAACCGCTGAGCCATCTCTCCAGCCCAAAATAAAAGTATTTAAATAAATTAAAAGATACATATTCTTATCCCCATTTCTTTCTTTTTTAAAATATTTTTATTTATTTATTTGCAAGAGTGAGATGGAGAGAAGAGAGACAGAGGGACTCTAGCCAACTCCAGATGCATGTGCCACTTTGTGCATCTGGCTTTATGTGGGTACTGGGGAATCGAACCCAGGTAGTTAGGCATTGTAGGCAGGCGCCTTAACCGCTGAGTCATCTCTCCAGCCCTGTCCCCATTTCTTAAAGTAAGAACCTGAGGCTTGGAGAAGGGGTGAACACGTTCTAACTGGAACAGTATAACAGACCTTCCATACTTAAAATAGTATCAACCTGGGGATGAATTGCTTTTCCTCAGAAAGGACCAATTAAAGCGTCTCACGGCTAAATCCACCTATATCCTGGCTTTTGTCTCATGGATTTCCAAAGTTGTAAGACCATCACCAGCGCAATGGGAAAACATTAGATTTAATAGCTTCTTTCATAAATGTATTGTGGTTTCTAGGGCAGCGGAAAAGCCCAAGTCCCAGCAGGTGGGATTCTCTCTCTCCTCAGTTTGGCCAAACTATTAAAAAAAATCCATTTTCCTTTATCAATGTCTGTTTCTAAATTTCTCTGAGATACAGAAAAACTAAGGTGGTGGCTTCGGGACCTGCTTGTAGGTAACAGAGCCACAGGCAGAGCTGGCCCCTCAGCAGGTGCTGGTCACATCGGCTGGGCCTGATCTGGAAGAGAAAGAAACCCAGATAGCTGAGTATGGATTGTATTATCCAACTGGCTCTTCTGAAGGTGAAAGGGGACAATGAACTCAGGACAACTTGACACTGCTGGGAAGCCGTGTCTGCGAAGTGACAGCCACGATCTACACCGCAGTTCTTCTAGCGACCCTAAGGAGAGTGTTCCTGTCTCCTTTGATGAGGCTCCAAAAGGTCCCACTGCTTGGAAGCAGGGAAGTCTTGGCTCTCAGTGGGTGGCTCCTGTCAGCGGTGGCAGAGATAGAGACACAGCCCAGCTATCACCACAGCAGCTTGAAGAATTCCCTTTCTCCTTAGGGACCTCCACTTAGGCCACAGCAGGATTCTTGGCTTCACCACTGGAAAGAATTTCAGGACAAGCCATTATGAAGCAGAGTTGGGGGTTATTTTTATTTAATAATTTTGTTTGTTTGTTTTTGAGGTAGGGTCTCTCTCTAGCCCCGGCTGACCTGGAATTCACTGTGTAGTCTCAGGATGGCCTCCAACTCACAGTGGTACTCTTACCTCTGCCTCCCGAGCGCTGGGATTAAAGGTGATCGCCACCACGATCGGTGAGTTGGGATTTATTAAAAGACACTTTTACCACAGATCTGAAGATCAGATCAATGGTCACTCAGGGAGAGAATAAGACATACCCAAGTGTGGGTATGGGCTTCTCAAGGGAGAGTTACGCCTTATGGTCTTTACAATGGCTACACATGTGACCCTGGGCTTCCTAAATTGCATGGATCAGATCGTAATTTACAACAAGGTCTAAAGGGTGAAGAATTTCCTTTTGTAAACAAGTTGCAAGGTAGATTTATGAGGGGCATTGTCCAGATTTAGGAATGAGAGGGGAGTGCTGAGGACTCCAGGTAATAGATCATTTGGGGCCCTAAGCAAGCATAGTTTATTTCCTGTCTGACAGCTCTGTATGAGGTGTCTTTAGGAAAACATACTTTGTCTCTGTAGGCACTTATGGCTTTACAATGATTTCTGAAGTTTTCCTGATTCTGTCAGCAGGAAAGGCAAACCAGACCCAGGTGAAGGGCCTTTTCTCTTCCCCAGGTTTTCCTTCCCACGCCACTCTGACTTCTTTGTCTTGCTTCCTGCCCCTCAAGACCAGCCTACCTACAGGCAAAGGCTGGGAAAGGTGACTGGTGGCAGGTAGAGCTCCCTCCCACACAGGCTGTGTAATGGGAGTTTTGGGGTTCCACTTATGTGACAAGAGTGTTGGGTTCCTTGCCAATACACCAGGATGCCAAAACACCAATAAATTTGGAGCATCCCCAGATCCTTGTCTTGGAAATTTAAAGAATTAAAATCCATAGACCAGAAAGTAAGACTCAGACTTTACTTTATTAGAATAAGAGAAGAAAGTACAGAACGTTTCTACCGTGTGGAAGGCAGGGTAGGAGGAGGTTGAGAGGGGGTGGCTTACCAGAGCAGGGACTTGGTGGTTCAGGAGAGGCGAACAGCCGAAAAGGAAGGTGTGCCCACCTGGTAAGGATTTATTTCTAATCACATTGTGGTGGGCCTTACCCTCAGGCTCAGGTGAGTCTGAGAGAGAACTGATTGGTCTGGGCTGGGGGCGGTGGTGGCATATCTCATTTGGCTCAGGAAGAGGTCAGCACACCTGAGTAGGGGGTGAGAGAGCTGATTGGATGAGACTGGAACAGCTGTAGAAGCAGGGATGCAACATCTCTTTGGGTCCCTCCTGACTGGCTTCCTGAAAATAAAGCTACCTGACTAAGTCCCTCTTGGCTGTTTCTCCAATATTTCTGAACCTTCAGGGAGGCAGAGGGTTTGACTGGAGATTTTTTTGGGGAAAACAATTACTCACTGCTGGGCGTGGTGGCACTTACCTTGGATCCCAGCACTCAGGAGACAGAGGTAGGAGGATCACCGTGAGTTCAAGGCCAGCCTAAGACTACATAGTGAATTCCAGGTCAACCTGGTGTAGAGTGAGACGATATGTTGAAAAAAAAAAAAAAACCCAACAAACAAACAACAACAAAAACCCGACCAAAAGCTATTTATGGGAGGAAAGGGTCTCTTTCAGCAACCCATGAAGGTTTGAGGAGAAGTTCATCGTGGTGGAGAAAGCATGTCAGAGCAGAGGCTGGGCATCACCTCTTGCCACCGCAGCTGGAAGGTAGAGATAACAGTAAGCTGGCAAGGTTATAATACCCCAAAGCCACGCCAAACAACACACCTCTTCCAGCAAAGCCCCAGTTCCCAAATTGCCACCAGCTGGGAATTCAGGATGGGGCTTAATCACAAACACATGGGGGACATTTCACATTCAGACTACAACACCCACCGAGTCACCCCATTTCTAGATTGATAAAATGTGCAGTGAGAAATGAAATGGTGGGGATCCCCTTTCAGAGTGTCAGCCTGGAGCCTCAGGTGTTAGCCAGTGAGGGCAGGAGAGGGCTACATGTATGCAGAGACCTGGCCAGAGAGCACATCTGACACAGGGACTCTGTCTG
>PVHP010051054.1:0-11598 GCA_004024765.1 Zapus hudsonius | reverse complement strand
AAACTAGGTAATCCAGAATGGTGTATATTTGTTAACCTATACTGTTCTAACTCTCCGATGGAGATTGTATTTGTATTTTTCAGGATATAACAAGTGAGCTGTGGCCCATATAACCCTACCACCCGACAGCAGGCCAAAAGATGAGATCATGGCAAGAGATGAGCCACCACAGTCATATTGTGGAGGATCCATATGAAACCCTGCAGAGAAGGACGGGATGAAGAAGAGACCCACAGCCACAGCCATTCAACCAACTCAGGATAAGACAAATGTGTTTGTGTTTTTCAGGATGCAACGAGAGAGCTGTGGCCCATCTAACCCTACCAACCAACCATAGGCTGATGGCTGAGATCCTGGAAAGAGAGGAGCCACCACAGTCATATATGGGAGGATTCATAGGGAACCCAGCAGACAATGACAGATCAACAAGGGACCTATAACCACAGTCATTCAATCAACACAGGATAGGCCATTGAGACAGAAACCAAGGATTTTTGACACAAAGACCCCTAAGCTCGCAACATTAATGCAGCCTTATTACTCACCCACCACGACTCAGGGAACTGAGTGGAAGAGGGGGCGGAAAGATTGTGAGAGCCGTGGTGGGGGAGACTGTCCAGAGGCATGGCACCCCTCAGTAACAACACACTTGGGCCAGGAGGACCGGGCTGAGTACTAGGATATCCAGGATCCCTTGCCACAGACAGCCCACGGAGGAGGATATCCAACTGATCAGGGATGGGGAGGGGGGAATTGGGGAATTTGGGATAACAACGCATTGTTTGCCCACTAAATAATGTAACTCATTATGGACAATAAATATATATTTTTTTAAAAAAAAAAAGAGAGGAACCTCCTCAGGGTGAAAGAATGGAAGTTGATCTTCCAAGTTAATGGAAACAAAAAACAAGCAGGGGTTGCTACACTCATATCTGAAAAAATAGATTTCAAACTAAAATCAATTCAAAAGGACAATCAAGGACACATCTTATTCATCACAGGAACAATCCAACAGGAGAATAACACCATCATAAACATGTATGTATCAAATGCAGGTGCGCCACAGTTCATAAAGCAAAAACTAATGGAAAAAATACTGCAAGTCTATCATAGTTGGAGACTTTAATACACCTCTATCATTTTAGACAGATCATCCAAACAGATAGTCAAGAGCGAAATAATAGAACTCAATAACACCTGGACCGAACAGACATATATAGAACATTCCATCCCAACTCTACAGAATATACATTCTTCTCAGCAGCTCACAGAACCTTCTCCAAAATAGACCACATATTAGGACATAAAACATGCCTCAACAAATTCAAGAAGACTGAGGTAGCAACCTGTATCATATCGGACCACAATGCATTGAAGCTGGAAATAAACAGTAAGAAAACAAACAGAAATCACACCAACTATTGAAGATTGAACTATACACTGTTAAGCAATGAATGGGTCATTCAAGAACTTAAATTGGAAATTGAAAATTTTCTTGAACAAAATGATAATGAAAATACATCATACCAGAACCTATGGGACACAATGAAGGCAGTCCTAAGGGGAAATTTTATAGCACAAAAAGCCTTCAAACAAAGATAGAGTGATCCCAAATTAATAACCTAACAAGCTAAACACATTGGAAAAAATAGAACAATACAACCCTGGGAACTCAAGATGAGAGGAAATAAATAAGATCAGAGCAGAGATCAATGAATTTGAAACTAAGAAAACAATTTTAAAAATTGATGAAACATAGAGCTGGTTCTTGGAAAAAGTAAAAAAGATTGAAAAACCTCTTACCAATCTAACCAAATGGAAAATATAAAAGAGAAGTCCCACATCAACAAAGTCAGATAAGAAAAGCGAGAGATCACAATGCACACCAATGACATTGGAAGAATCATTAGGATATACTTGCAAAACATCTATTCCACAAAATTGGAGAATCTCTAAGAACTAGATGAATTCTTGGACACCTACCACCTACCAAAACTAAACCAAGAGCAGATAAATCTCCTAAATAAACCTATTCTACTGATGGAAATAAAAAAATGTAATCAAAAATCTCCTCAGAAGGAAAAGTCCAGATCCCAATGAATTCTCAGCTACTAAACCTTCATCAAAGAACTCAAATCCCTCTTCCTGATGCTTTCTAGAGTAATTGGAGAACAGGTAACTTCTCCAAACTCCTTCTATGATGCTTACATGACTTTAATACCAACACTGGACAAAGATAAATCTAGAAAGGAAAACTACAAACCAATATGCTTGATGAACTTAGATGAAAAAATTCTGAATAAAATCCTTACAAACTGAATTCAACAATATATTAAAAGTATTATCCACCTTAACCAGGTTGGCTTCATTCCAGGGATGTAGCTTTGTTTTAACATATGGAAATCAATCAAGATAATCCACCACATTAATAAACTAAACCACAAAAACCACATGGTCATCTCAATTGATGCAAAGAAAGAAAACAAAATCCCACAGTATTTCATGATCAAAATTCTTGAAAGATTTGGAATAGAGGGCCTATACTTCAATATAATTAAGACCATATACAAAACTCCTGAAACCCAAATAATACTCAATGGGGAAAGACTCAAGGAGTTCCCACTAAATTCAGGAACAAGACAGGGGTGCCCACTCTCACCAATGCTCTTCAACATAGTCCTAGAAGTTAGCAAATGCAATAATACAAGAGAAATACATGAAAGTGAAACAGATTTGTAAGGAAGAAGTGAAACTATTCCTTTTTGCAGATGGTATGATCCTATACATAACAGACCCAAAGAATAGTATCAGTAAACTCATGAAGGTGATAAACTCCATTAGCAAAGTGTTAGGATACAAAGTTAACACATGAAAATCAGGAGCCTTCCTATATGCAGATGACATGGATATAGAAATAGCAATTAGTGAAACAGTCCCAATTGCAATGGCCACAAATAAAATCAAATACCTTGGAATAACGCTGACCAAGGAGGTGAAAGACTTGTATAATGAAAATATGAAAATGTTCAAGAAGGAAACTGAGGATGACATGAAAAGATGAAAAGATCTCCCATGCTCCTCTATAGGTAGAATTAATATTGTGAAAATGGCAATACTTCCAAAAGCTATATAAAGATTCAATACAATGCCAATAAAAATACCAGCTTCAGTCTTTGCAGACATAGAAAAAGTATTCTCCAAATTTATTTGGAATGGTTAAAGGCCTCAGATATCCAAACTCATCCTTAGTAAAAGAAGCATGTCAGGTGGTATCACCACACCCAACCTAAAGGTATACTACAAAACCATCATAACAAAAACATTATGGTACTGGCACAAAAATAGACAAACCAGTGAAACATAACAGATTGAAGACCCTGCCCTGAGCTCAAACAACTATAATTACTTCATATTTGACAAAGATGGCAACAATGTTAACTGGCATAAAAATGGCATCCTTAACAAATGGTGCTGGACAAATTGGATAAATACTTGCAAGAAAATGAAGCTAGACCCTCTCCTTTCATCATGCACAAAAATCAACTCCAAATGGATCAATGGCCTCAACATAAGACCTGAAACTGTGAAAAACCTGGAAGAAAAAAAAACTGGGGGAACTCTCTATGAGATAGAAATAGGGAAAAACTTCCTGAACAAGCCTCCAGTAGCCCAGGAAGTACAACAATCACTTAACCAATGGGATCTCATCAAGCTAAAAAGTTTCTGTACATACAAGCATACCATACTCAAAGCCAATTGACAACCATTTCCTGCTACAATACAGATAGTGGTCTAACATCTAGAACGTACAAAAGAACTCAAAAAATTAAATAAAAAAATTTTAAACAGCCCTCTCACAAAATGGGGAACTGAAATCAACAGGGAGTTCACAGAGGAAGAAATACAAATGACCAACACCCATTTGAGAAAATTTTCAATGTCATTCATCATCAGAAAAATGCAAATCAAAACAACAATGAGATTCCATCTAATTTCAGTCAAAATGGCAATCATTTAAAAATCTATTAACAATAGCTCCTAGTGAGGATATGGGGGAAAAGGGAACCTAATTCACTGCTGGTGGGAAGGCAAACTTGTACAACCACTATAGAAAGCAGTGTGGAGGCTCCTGAACAGGATGGATATAGTGCTACCGGTGAACCCAGCTATCCCTCTACTGGGCATCTACCCCCAAATTTCCTCACCAAAGTACAGAGACATTTGCTCAACCATGTTTATAGCAGCTCAATTCATAATAGCAAGGAATTGGAATCAAAGCAAATGCCAATCACTAGACAAATGGATATCAAAGTTGTGATACATATATACTATGGAATTCTATGCAGGTGAAAGGAAAATGACATAATGAAATTTAAGGAAAAATGGACGGTCTTGATCATTCTTAGAGACCACACACAAGAGCAGAAAACCAAGTGCCACATATTTTCCCTCAGATGTAGTTCCTACCCATGTTAAACCAGAACACTAAGAATATCAATTAGTGAACTGAGAGCTTGTAAAAGGGAATGGAATGAATTGTTGGGGGTGGGTGATCAGAGGGTGGGGGAATGGAAGGGTAATGGAGAATGGGAGCAATGGGGGACTCACACAGTAAACTAAACTAATAATGAATTGACACCATAAAACCATAGCTTTTATACAGTAAGCTCCTGAAGAAGCTGAGGGTAGCACCTGGTACGAGGGGCCATGAATAGAATGGGAGGAAGCCTAACCTCAAGAATAATTGCTCAGGCCTGCATCTCCCTGTCCCAATTATTGGCTCCTTCCCACACGGAGCTATTGATCAAAGAGACCCATGAGGTCCCCAAAACATGACAGATTTCTGTCACAGCTCTTGAATAACTGTCCCAGGCCTAAGGTAAGACCCTATTTCTAAAAAAATCAAAGAGTGTCAACTAACAAGACCAAAAGATCCTGCTAGATCCAGAATGGTAACCAGCTCCCAGATGGTAGCATGTGTAGCACTGGAAGGTATTGCATGAGCTGCCAGGGAAAATTGGTCAATGATATTTGGAGAAAGCAGATACCACTGATATAAAATATAAACAGTTGTCACAAGAATGCTGAACACATGGCTATATGGAAGAGACAAGCAAGTCAAGAAATTCTCATCTGTGCAATAGTGGCACTAGACCTAGGAGGGTAATCAACAGCTTACTGATTGGGTAAGAGATCTGCTTAGTGACAAGGCACCCTTAACTGGAACTGTGATCCATGCCAAAATCCTATGGGGACCAAGAACTTGGGTTCCTAGGGGAAATTCCTACTACCAGAAAGCTACAGAGAGGCTACATCCATTAGGAGCTAGCCAAAATAGCAATGTTGTCACATTTAACCTATATTGATCTCACTCTCCGATGGAGATTCTGTTTGTATTTTTCAGAAGGCATTGAGAGAGCCAGGGAAAACTCAATTCCACCAACAAGACATTGGATGATGGCTGACTTCCTGGCAGGAGACAAATCACATGTAGTCTTTACACTGGGCCCAAATGATACCTACAAGCAAGTGAAGAGACAAACAGGAGACCAATCACCACAGCAAGTCTGATAACCCATGAAAGGTCAATGGAGACTGACAACAATGCCCAAAACAATCCATGGCAAAGATCCAGAGATACTTAAGATCTCAACAATAAAGCAGACTTAAAACTCACCCACTACGACTCAGGAAACTGAGCGGAAGAAGGAGCAGAAAGATTTTAAGAGCCATGGTGGGAGAGAATATCCAGAAACATTGTTCCCCTCATCAACAATACACATAGGGGGAAGAAAAAGAAAGAAAAACTGGCTACCTCTGTTGCAGTTCATAACCCCCTAACCTATGGACAGATCCAATATGTGCACCGAGGAAGGACCCCAGTGGGTAGGGGACAGAGGAGGGAAATGGGGACACATTCACAAGACTTGATCATACAACGTATATATTTATTCATAATAAAGATATAAAAAGAGAATTTCAGCACTTTAAAGACAACCTGATGTGTATCTCATCTAAATGAATGTCTTTTTAGGGAAACAGACTTTGGTCCCTGTGTTGGTTTTTATTAAGGTCGACTCTCCTGTTGGAAACTACAGTGTGTTTGTTCTTTATTGTTATCTTGACTCACTGCCAGAAGCTGTAATTCAGTAAGCCCTTCTAGGCTTTAATATTTTAGGAGAATTTTAAAAAGTCAATAAAATTTTTACCTGTTCTAAAAAATAAAAAGCCATCATTACAAAAACAGCATGGTACTAGCACAAAAGAAGACACTTGGATTAATGGAATAGAATGGGAGACCTAGATAAAGGCTCAGAGATACAGCCACTTGATAGTCTGACAAAGATGAAAAATAGACTTTGGAAAGAAGTCAGCTTCTTTAGCAAAAAGAGTTTATTTACATTACAAAAGTAAATCCTTATCTTTTGTCTTACATAAAAATAAAATCTAAATGGTTCAAATTCCTTAAGACAAGACATGAAACTCTGAAACTACTAAGGTGAAAAATAGGAAGATGCTTCTGAATATAGGCATAGGTAAGGGCTTTCAACATAGTACTGTAGTCACCAGAGAAGAAGGTTGATAAGTGACAAATAGAACTACTGCATGACCAGTAGATATCAGTCCTGGGTGTATGCCTGAAGGAATGTATATCCATACATCCACAAAAACTAGGAAATGAAATCAGCTTAAATGACCATCAACTGATGAATAAATAACAAAAACGTGTAACATATATACAGTGGAATTTTATTGAGCCACAAATAAAAGTGAAATTGGGAAATTTGTAGGATATATGAAGGGATTGAAAACATTATACTAAGTGAGGTAACCCAGGCTCAGCAAGACAAATACCACATGTTCTCTTTCATACATGGATCTTAGCTTCAAATTTTTAGATATGTGTGCTAAAGTGGGAGTGGGTATTCTTAGCCAGGAAACTGGAAAGCAGCCATGAGAGAGTGGAACAAGAAGCTTCAGGAGAGGGGTATGAGAAACCATGTGATGTGAAAGTAGAGGGGGAATACTAGGAGTTGAAATGTTCAAGTGATGTTGTGGGTGGGGATCAGAAGAGGAGGTAGTGGGATAAAGAATCACTATATTTATAGCAGCTCAATTCATAATAGCCAAGAATTGGAATCAACCCAAATGCCCATCCATGGAGGAATGGACAGAGAAACTGTGGTATATTTACATGATGGAATTTTACTCAGCTGAAAGGAAAAATGACATATCAAAATTTAGGAAAAAATGGTCTGACTTTGAGCAGATCTTACTAAGTGAACACTCAAAAGAACAGAAAATGGAACGCTGCATATTCTCCCTCATATGCGGCCCTTAACCAGGATAACCGTAAACTCTATGCAGACTAGTAGAAAGAAGTGAGAGGTTATGAATGAGGGGTAAGGGATGGGGGAGGGGAATGGTTCAAGCATGAGGCTAAACCAAATTAGGTTCAAAAACATAAAATCCTCACGAGCATACTGTAACCTATTGTACAAGTAGTGGGCGTTGACTGGCAAGAGGGGCCATGAGTAGTAGGGGAGAGAGTCTAAGCCTATGAATAATTGATCAGTCTGACAACCCCTGGTCCCAGCCAACAGTTCCTTCCCTCACTGAGCTATTGACCAAAGTGACCCATGAGGTTCCAAAAACAAGACAGAATTCTGTCAAGCTCTTGAGTGCCCTCCCAACGCCTGAGGTCAAACCCTGTTGCCTAAGAAACCACAGAATGCCACCGATCAGCATCTAGAGACCCTTCAAGGTATGGAATGGTAACCAGCCCCCAGATGCCAGTTAGTGCTGTGCTGGAAGGCACTGCACAAGCTGCCATGGGAAGCTGATCAACAAGAGCTGGAGTAAACAGAGACCACTGGCATGAAACACAGTCTGCGGCCATGAGTAGGATGAACACACCTCCTACTGGGAGAGAACAGAAAACCAAGAAAGGAGCACTCATGCAATGGAGAAAACTGGGCCTGGGGGAGACAATCAACAGCTTTTAGATTTGGCCAAATATTCTACTTAGTGAGGGGGAGCCCTTGACTGGAACTGGGGATTCAGGGCGATAGGCACCAGATCCCATACTCTTGGGCTCACAAGAAAAGATGCAATATGGGAGCGATTGACAGGGAGGCTACTAAAAATAGAATCTAGGTAATCCATAATTGTGTCTATTTATTAACCTGTACTTATCTCACTCTCCGATGGAGATTGTGTTTGTATTTTTCAGGATAAAGCAAGAGAGCTGTGGCCCATCTAATCCTACCATCCGATGGTAGGCAGATAGCTGAGATCCTGGCAAGAGATGAGCCACCACCATCATATTGTGGAGGATCCATATGGAACCCTGAGAGAATGACGGGATGAACAAGGGATCCACAGCCACAGCCATTCAATCAACACAGGATAAGCCAGTGAGACAGAAACCAACAATTTTCGACACAAAGCCCCCTAAGCTCACAACATTAAAGCAGCCTTAATACTCACCCACCACGACTCAGGGAACTGAGTGGAAGAGGGGGCGGAAAGATTGTGAGAGCCGTGGTGGGGGAGACTATCCAGAGGCATGGCACCCCTCAGTAACAACACACTTGGGCCAGGAGAACCAGGTTGAGTACTAGGCTATCCATGGTCCCCTGCCACAAGGACTGATCCAGACTGCCCACGGAGGAGGATATCCAGCTTATTGGGGATGGGGAGGGGGGGCATTGGGGAATTGGGGATAACAACTCATTCTTTGCCCACTAAATAATGTAATTCATTATGGACTATATATATATATATATATATATAGAATCAACCCAAACTAAAGATGCATGAAAAATCCATAAGGAAACTGCTGTGGTTTGAAAGTAAAATTTCCCCTATAGGCTCACATGTTTCACCACTTGGTCTCCAGCTGGAGACAATGGTTAAGATGGTTGTGGAACCTTTAGGAGATGGGGCCTGCCAGAGGTAGTGGGTTACTGGGGAGAAGGGGCTTGAGGTTGTATATTTCAACCCCACTTCCTGTTCATCCTCTGCTCTCTGCTTCCTGTCTGCCAATGTGACAACCCAGCCTGCCATGCCTTACCTTCCTCACAATGATGGACTCAACCCTCTGGAACTGTAATCCAATAAAATCCCTTTCTTTCCTTAATTTGCTCATGGCCATGTATTTATTAACAGCTGTGAGAAAATATCTGACTTGGTAAGCTAATTAAAAATGTAATTTTTAAAGGGGTATGAATAGAGATATCTATCCTATGTGAGTGGATAAGCTACTCCCTGAAGCCATATTAAAGAGTCAACAAAAATGCTAGTGCCTCCCTATGAAGGGATGGTAAGGAAACCCCTGAGCTTCCTCCAAAGAAACCATATTGGTAAATTTCTTTGACCTTGGTTTCTGCCTAGAACTGGATGATCACATTTTAATGCTGAAGAAACCATATCCAAGATGCAGAATGTTCAGAAATCATGGTGGTTTGAACCGGAAGCTTCTTCCCTGTTGACTAGTTTTCATAGTGCTAGAAGGTACTATGCAAGTTGATAGGGAAGAAAAATTAAAGAACAGTCTTCCTAATTTTTGGACACTGCATTTTATATAGCCACCTAGTCTGGAAAGCTGTGCTCATTGAAGTAATAGTGGTTTGACTGTAATGAGGACAACCAACCACATTCTGACTATATTTTGGGCCACTCCACAAGAGGAAATTTATGTCTGTTACCACAAACCTGCTCAAAATTACAGAAGAAAACAACCTTATTTGTAAGCTATTGCTGTTGTTTGGCTAAATGAAGATATATTGCCCATCAAATTGCCTTCAAAATATTTATGTCTATGCCCATAAATTAGCGCAGCTCTCACCTTTGGTCAGAGAAGTGTCTTTTTGCGGTTACTTTCATGTGGCTGGGACAAAACATCTGACCATATGCACTTATGGGAGGAAAGTGTTTATTACAGCTTTGATAGGAAGCTTCATCATAGTAGGGTAAGTATGACAACACCAGATAGAAGGATATTACATCCTGTCACTTCAGTCAGCTAGGAGGAAATAATCTAAGTACTGGGTTGGGAGCAGGTTTATGATGCCCCAAAGGCCAACCCAGAAATGCACATCTACCAACAAGGGTCCACCTTTCAAAGGCTCCACAACCTTCCCAAAATGTCAACTGTTAAGGATTAAGTGTTCAAAACACATGAGCCTGTGGGAGACATTTCACAAAAACCACCACGGAAGGGGAAGTATGTCAGGATGTGTTGAAGTTATTTACTAAGTTTCTACAACATGCAGGTAAAAGTGAAGAGATGAGAGAGTATGCAGACCATGACAGAGCCAGAATTCCTGAGAAGAGTGGCTAGAGAGCTGGGGATGATGGGGTATGCTAATAAGGCTGGGAGGCCAGTCGCTGCATGACAGGGCAATGTAGCTGCTGAAGAAAAGAGACCATTGAAAGTCTGAGATGCAATAAAGTTCTAGGATAACAGAATGAACACCTCTCTCCCCCACATAGGAGCAAGAAAAACAGTGTTTTTCAGGGGATGAACTGACATTAGTTTTAGTGAAATGACTGTGCTTAGGGAAAAGGGGGCAGACATGGTTGATCTGTATAGGAATTTATTGACAAGGATAGGAAATGGAATTTAAAAGATACCATGGAAAGAGTTGGAAAATGATCATATCCGTTAGACTTCAAACTAGAACTAGGCAGAATTCTCAGAGGGTTCACTAAATAGATTTTAATGAAGAGGCCATTTGCAAGGTATGGGTAAGACTTAGGAAATCAACAATGGATGATGAAGCACACATGGGTTGGCATTAGTGTGGGACCATTTCATGAAGGGCCAAGAGAACAAATTCTGATGCTGAACCCAGAAGTTTGAAAACATCAAAAGTTGGACCAGAAGCTTGCTGTAAGGATCACAGCTACTGTGAGAACCAGAACCAGAAAAAGAAGGAGGAGGTGGTAGAAGAAAGAAGAAGAGGAAGGAGAAGAAGAAGAAGAAGAAGAAGAAGAAGAAGAAGAAGAAGAAGAAGAAGAAGAAGAAGAAGAAGAAGAAGAAGAAGAAGAAGAAGAAGGAAGAAGAAGAAGAAGAAGAAGAAGAAGAAGAAGAAGAAGAAGAAGAAGAAGAAGAAGAAGAAGAAGAAGAAGAAGAAGAAAAGGAGGAGAGGGAACAAGAGTGGCTTCTCACTTTCCTCCCACAGCTGGCTCCTCCTGGTGACTGCAGGGTCAAGCTCAACTAGAAGAGTCCATATAATATTGAAGAGAGAGTCCAATGCCCTGACACACTGAGCAGATCATAGAAGGATGCAATGTGGATGTGAAAGGGAGGTAATATTAATTAAAAGATCCATGGAGTGGAATAATGGGAAGAACAATGCCTAGATACACGAGAGTAAGTAGCTTGAAGGGAGTATGTGGTAGAGAGATACTGTGAATGCTAGCTTGAAAGATCTCTCAGATACTTTTAGTCCAAATGAGGCATACAAATAGATGATAGATAGATGATAGATAGATAGATAGATAATAGATAGATAGATGATAGATAGATAGATAATAGATAGATAGATGATAGATAGATAGATAATAGATAGATAGATAGATAGATAGATA
>PVHP010051053.1:0-11569 GCA_004024765.1 Zapus hudsonius | reverse complement strand
GTGGGGGGTGGGGGGGTGTAAAATGAGGGCACCAAGTTAAAGACAGTGATCACCTTCAGCACCAAGAAAGTCATGCAAACTAGAAGGGACAACAGAGACCTCCCTGTGGAACTGCTAGGTCTTGCCTCTCAAACCAGGGAAGAGGCACATGCCTGTTGTTACATTATGTTCCGCAAACATGTCACTATAAAAACAGAGTAAAGAACACCATTATCTAGAGTAGAGGTAGGTGAGATGAAATGAAGGCATCAATGTCTGTTAATGTATCTTCTGAAATAATACTTCATTCTATAATAACCATTTAGGCCACATTTTATAAAATGAATAATGCATGTTGCTTATCTCTAAAAATGAGCAAATATACAACTACGTACAAGATCCTCATAACAGAGTGATTTCCAGGAACCTTCCTAATTCCCTCTCCTTTGTATAAGGGCACAGTTTCTGGGCAAGGCAGACACACTGAGTCTCACCAATTCTCAGTATAAAAATGTCTTGCAATGAATCAGGAGTCAGTTATAGGAAACAGAAGAGGAGACACAAATTCATTCACCTGGGTCCTCACCTCAGTGGTCATAGCATAGGGAGGAATGTTCAGGACTTGTCAGAACATTACGAATATATCCCCTGAAGTCCTAGTAAAGGGACATGGGGCCCACAAAGCATAGTGGTATGTGAACACACCAAGGTAGCATGTTCTAACACTGAGTCATTTATTATATTTTTATGGCTCTATGATGGGAACTATATAACAACTATATATACAAGGAGAACACAATTATAAGGAAAATCTGTGTCTGTCTTATAAACACTGAATGGGTTAAATTCATTGTGGGGTTTTTTTGACAAGTCAATATTTGTATTTGTAAAGTCCAAGATAAGCCAGGACAAAATAGTAGAAAAATCCCTTGACCTAACTCACATTTTATACATTAAGTCAAACCCAAAAATAAGTTATCAGCTGCTCGGTCAGTATAAAAAAAAATCAATATTTTCCTATCATACCATCTGCTTTAGTGGTGCAAGTTAATAAATTTAGCTGGTGAAATTTTCTTCTCTCTTTGGATTCTGGAGAAAGAAAATATATTTTCAATAGTTAATCTAGTCATTTACGATATAGAAGAATGAAAAATGAAATACTATTATTCGACCATGTGAGTTTGTTAGGTACAGTAATAGAATTCTTCACGTCTGCAATAGCTGACCTGTGTTACATCTATGATTCAGTGGACACCTTCCACAGTCTTCTCGCTTTGGAATGTTTTCCCTCATTGCTCCCTAAAATAGTTCAAGCTAAATAACATAGCCCAAACTCCAGAAAGTCATCTTGCTTCTGAAACTCGCCTTCAAACCTCAATGGATTTTGTTTTGTATTGAAAATTATAAGATGACTGTATTTATATAACTTGAATACCTATATACTAGTTACACAGATCAAATTCAAAGAATGTTCCTAATTTTCTCCAATTTTATATGGAAACATTATTATTGAAAGAAACTCATCTTACCCTGATAATACCTTTTGAAGAGAGTAAATACGACAATGTTTACAACACAGGCCAATAATCCATAGAGAATTTTTAAAAATATTTTATTTATTCATTTTCAAGGAGAGAGAGAGGGAGAGAGAGAGGGAGAGGGAGAGGGAGAGGGAGAGAGAGAGAGAGAGAGAGAGAGAGAGAGAGAGAGCACCAGGGCCACCACCTTGTGGCCTGGTTTATGTGGGTACTGGGGAATTGAACCCGGGGGCCTTAGGTATTGGAGGCAAGTGCCTTAACCACTGAGCCATCTCTCCAGCCCTCGAGAAATGTTTTTTTTTAATGTGGGAATTTTCAAAACATTAAAATAGAAGCCAGGTGTGATGGTTCATACCTGTAATCCCAGCACTGAGAGAAGATCACAGCAAGTTTGAGAAACAGCCTAGGCTACATGATGCATAGAAGACCAGCCTGGACTATGGGCAAGACCATAGCTTTAAAAAAAAGTAAGAAAGAAACAAAAAAAAAAACACATTAAAACGAGAACCTATTATATGACTACTTTTCTAATACCCAGGTGTTAAAATTGATGCTAATATTTCAATTCTTCTGTTATAATTCATCAAAAATTACAGAAAAATACTTAGTGTTTTTAACCCTAGAGATACTTTTCCTATTAATTACCTGGCAGGAATTGGCCAATCCAACAAAAATTCCTTCCATGTAGATTTTATGTCATAAAGATCCATCTAAAATGAACGAACCACCCAAATCAGGAAATGCTCTGGTCTGAGAAACTGTGAAATTAACAGAGCTCACCTAGTACTAGCATCCTACTTTAAAATGCCAAGAAAATTGTCTAGTCTTTCTGTAACTCTCTCCCATCCCATTCATCTCGTCCTCTCTGGTTGTAGAGAGTTAATATCTATAAATAAAAAAAAGCTTTTGTGTTTTCCTGACAAAAAGTGGGCTAAGTGAGAGAAAAGGAGCAATATATCATGGCAATGTGTGGACATTTAGGGAGGTCTGTGCAACCTGAATGTAAAATTTTAAGTTTCCCAGAAACACGATATAAAAGTAAAGTACCAAAGTGCCGAACCATCCACAAGAAAGCAACGTCCTCTTTATTATCTTTCTTTTTTCCTACATGTGAAGAAAGTAAAGATTCTCGAAAGGAGAAAGAATCATATATATATATATATATATATATATATATATATATATATATATATATATATGTGTGTGTGTGTGTGTGTGTGTGTGTGTGTGTGTGTGTGTGTATACATATATACACATATATATACATATACATATATATACATATATATATATGGTTTGGGTATTTTCACAATCTAAAAGACACTTAGAGGATCCAAAACTCGATTCTGTGAAAATTGGAACAGCTAATTCAAGCTCTGGACTGAGATTCTGTAAGCATGTAATACAGCCAATGATGTAAACACGGAAAAGGAACCTGGCATGGAGCCAGGATGCTGTCACTACACTGGAGGCTGCTGATACAAGCCCAGAGGGACAGCGCACTGGGGTCTGCAGTGAGTGGACGAGCAAGCCTGCCTGAGAATTGAAAGCAGTAAGGAGTCCAGAAACCCACGGACCAGAAGCTTCTCATCAGCCAAATCATAACCCTAGTGCTAAAAATAGAATTGATGATAACCACAGTAATAATGACAATGATATAAACAGCAATTAAGTTGATATTGTTGAGAAATAATATAGAAAAATAACATTTGTTCTCCTGGACAGCTGTGGGAATATGAGTAGGGGTTGCTGAATAATCTAGGGACCCAAGATCAAGGGCAAGCCAAGCTTACAGTAACTTCCCGGCAGCTGTGTGGACTTTCTGGGAAGAAAGTAAAAAAAAAAATCTTTTCTATCCCAGTTGTCACAATTTTGATAACGGATGTTCAATGTTTGAAATTTTATTTTCACAAAATAATTTTTTTGGAAATAAAATATTTTGGTTTACACTTGGTTGTATTTCCTAATGTGAAATATTTTCTGCTTTTTAAACTTTTTAATAAAAATAATAACGGAGAAGGGTTAGGTAACTTGTGCTTAAACTGGAGAATAAAACATACATATAGAATTTATATCTAATTATTTACAATAAATATGGCACTTGGGAGGCAGAGGTAGGGGGATTGCCATGCCGAGTTTGAGGCCATCCTGAGACTACACAGTGAATTCCAGGTCAGCCTGGGCTAGAGTGAGACCCTACCTCAAAAAAAGAATTTAAAAAAATTTCAGTGAGGAGGACCATGTGTCATATATGGACCCAGAGGATATATTTTCACAGTGGGACAATCTATAAGGGCTTGCAGAGAAAAACAAACCACTAAGTGTAGCATTTTTGATGGTGATAACTCAATGATGCAGAAGACAGATGGTCCAGCCTGGGTGGAGGTAAGAACACGAGCCCACACTGAGGTTGCGAATGGCCTCTCTGAAGGAGTAGCATTGATATGGATGCCTGGACAGAGAGGAGGCAGCAGGCATCAGCCAGGACAGTCACAGTGAGTACAGTATCCATGGATTGGGGCAAGAACCATATATATAAGGTAATAAAAGCCAGGGAGTCATCAGGAATCACAGGGATGTTAACTGCCATAAACAAAAGTTACTTATTGATCTATCCAGTTCTCCTCTAAAGACACTAGAAGTTTCTAATATTCCTAAATCCATCTTTTTTCATGGTTTCTTGTCCATCACAGAGGATGGAATTAGGAAGTAGCCTAGGGATAAACAATAACCCTCTGCTTGTTTGCTCATAGGAAACCACGGAACAGTTGGAGAGCCTCAGCTGTGCCCTTAGGGAGAATTCACTCCATTTACTCCATCCTTACCTACAAAGTCCAGTGTGGTTGCATGTCAAGAACACTGACTTACAAGTCAAGAGACGTCATTTTGCTACACTCTCCACTATCCTTGGCCTTCATATCTGCCTATGCTCAACGCCCCATTTCTCCATCCCTCATTTATAAGATCAGATTGTATCTCTTAGCTATATTATTACATTGATTTTGATATTCCATCTCTGTTGCTACAGTTAAATCTATATCCCAAACTTACTTATGCACAGTTAAAAGTCCATAGTAGTATTGTGTCTCAAGCCAAATTAAGACATCAGAAATTATCTGTTACATGATGTTGATAAGTACACAAACTCAAGGGTTCATAAGGAGCTCAATAAAGCAGTGATTTAAAAATTAGTTGCAGTTCCCCAAAACTTCCCAAATGCTAACTTCCTAAATGTTCAGTATCCCTAAGATGTCTGTGCATGTAGAGAAAGTCCACCTTATTATCTGTGGCATTATTATCAAAATAATGTAAGTAAATAAAATACAATAAAATTCTCAGTTCAGCTAGTGTACTTTTAACTGAAGATATCAAAGTATGCTATTTACATAATTTCAGAAATAAAAAGAGCTGTTACCATTGAACACTGACTGCCATCCTGAGTAAGCTGTGTGTCATTCTTGTAGAGTGATTCCTACCTAAACAACCTCATTAAATTTAGTTAGAAATCCTCAGAGCCCAACATACAGTAAGCCTGTAGTCATCCAAAAAGAGGAATGCGTTCCCCAAAAATAATCCTAATGCTAGTAAGTCTTTGAATAGTCATTTGAACCCCTAGGGAATCAGGTAGATTATTGGAATATTAAATATATGTGTGTGGAGATCTCATATCTAAAGAATTCAACTCATAAAGATAATTGCAGGCTGAGAAGATGGCTCAGTGGATAACGTGCTCACTGCTCAGCCTTAGCACCCAAGTTCCAGACTCGGACACCACATAGAAAGCTGGAAGCTATAGTGAGCCTCTGTAATCCCAACACTCTGATTGCAAAATGGGAGGAAGGAGAATTCCCCAGAAGCTCTCAGGAGCAAACGAGAACAGCCACAGAGCGAGATCAAGAGAAATTCTGTGTCAAGAGTCGGGGGCCATTGCTGAGACAGAAAGTTGCCCTCCGACCTCCACATAGGCTCTGGTGCTGTGGTATGTGCAGGCTCAACCTCACACACATACACACCTCTAAAGTCATAAAATAAATAAAGACAATTGCTTACATAGGTACATATGTAGATAACATATTCAGTACACGTAGCAATAACAAAATAATAAAAAGCCTACCAATAGCAAAATGATCTGGTAAGGTGTAGCATATATACATGTAGTCTTCTTTGTATTATGAACAGAATGATTGTTATGGAAAAATATCTATAATGTGTAAGTTGAAACTACAAGTTAATGACTAATATATGTTACATGACCTAGTATCAGTAGGAAATAACAAATACATGCAGGAGCTGGGGTGCTTTAACATACTATTCTATAAATGTGAAAGAAACATATATCTTAGAAATAATAGTCAAAAACAAAACAACCAATGAATCTATAACTGTTGTTTAGTGTGCTCTCTGGACATTCATAATTTGTTGCTATGTGCATATTTTAACAAAAATTTTAGGTATGACATATTCATCTGATAGTTGCCTTTAAGCCTTAATATCATTCTCTTTGGCAGCCACCTAACAGTTTAAAGTATCGATGTACTCAAACATATTAAACAAGACTCATTTTGAGGAGTATATAGCTTACTTCCTTTTTCTTTTTTTAAAATATATTTTATTTATTTGCAAGCAGAGAGAAACAGAGAGAGAATGGACATGCTAGGGCCTCCATGGTCGCTGCAAATGAACTCCAGATGCATGCGCCCCTTTTGTGCATCTGGCTTTAGTGGGTACTGGGGAATCAAGCTGGGGTCATTAGGTTTTGCAGGTAAGTGCCTTAACCACTGAACAATCTCTCCAGCCCCCTTTTTCTTTATAATCATGTATAATATTATGATACAATAATTAAAAAAGACAGACATGAGTCAATACAAAAGTAGAGAGGTCTATGCAGAATCTAGCTTGTTTAATTTCTTTATAGTATGAGTGGCATTTTTTTGCTATTCTGTTTTTTTTCACATAGTTCCTATTTGAACCCTACCTTGCACACTGGGACAGTGTGCAGAATGAAATTTAATGCCTGTGTTTCCCTCTAAGCTTACCCAAAATACTTAGAATACTGAATATGTCTTCTGGCATCCTTCCCATTTGAACAAATCAGCTAACTAAATCAAGTTCCTAGTAAGGAGTGGGGAGGGAACCCATTAGAAATACAGAAGGAAGATGGGAGAAATATATTAATTTTACAACACCCTAAATCTAAGCTGTGGTAGTTTAATAGTATGAAGTTTGCTGAAGACTGAATATTAGTGTTCCCCTGACATTCATATGTTGAATTTTAGCATTCACTATGAGAGTATTTAGAGGTGTTTCCTCTAGGAGGTTATTAGGCCATAGGGGTTGGACACTCTTGAACGGAATGGGTGCCTTCATAAAGGAGACCTCAGAGACTGCCACTGAACTTTCTACAAGAAAGAAAACAATCGTCAGTGCTGTGGACTTCCCAGCTTCAAACATTGCAAGAAATCAATTTCTGTTGTTCATAACCCACCCAGTCTGTGTGGTTGTATTTTATCATTCTGAATAGTTAACAGCCTAAAGAGACCATAACATGGCTTATGTTGTAAGGCGAGGTATGGGGAAACTAGATTATCTATCTTAGGGGAAATGTGGCTGGCATCATGAAATGATAAAAGAAAAACAACAAATGAGTGGAGAATAAATTAGTTAGTTGATTAAAAACTAGGAAAATAGTTTTTTTTATGAATTAGTTTCTTGAACCGTTCTGTATTACCTAGCTCTAATTTTGCCTCCTTTTTCTTTGGGCTTCTTACACACCCCAAAAATATATCATTGACACATGAGAGGTGTAATAATAAGGAACAGAACTGAGAACTTCCAGAAATGGGTTCCAACCTGATGGCCTGAGTAATTTCCAGAACAGGTAAGTCACTTCTAAATTCCCAGCAAACCTAAGTGAGATTAGACAACCTAACCTTTAAAATCAGTACCTAAATTTGGAAGAGATGAGGCCTGGGAGATGTAACTCAGTGGTAGATGTGTGTTTAGCCTTCACCCTTTGGCTTGAGCCTCAGCACTGGAAAGCAGTTGAGAAGTGAAAATTTCCTAAGATCTCTTTAGATGGTAGAGAAGATGGAAGAAACATTAAACACAGATTGGAGCTATTTGCCTCCTTAGGGGAGTCCAGCCAGAAGAAGCTGCAGATGGGTAGGGGTGGAAGACACAATTCACCTTCCTAGAGTTCTATCCGAGATTCCCAGGTACAAATTATCACTGGGTGAGGAATAGAGCTGTAGAGCATGGTGGGGTGGGTTCATAAAAAAATCACTGAGACAGAATAGCAGAGCTGAGGCCTGTAGATTACCAGGACAGAGAACAAGCACAGAGCCATTTGATGATGTCAGCACAGTAACATAAAAAAGAAGTGGCTTGCAAAGAGGAATAAGAGCTAGAAAGGATTCAAGCCTTTAATCAGGAATTTCAAATGGACATCAGGTACCTGACTAAGGAAAATACATTTCCCCTTCAACCTGTGTAGGTATGTCATGGGCATCAAGGCATTAAAATGTTCTCAGCTATGATTTATTACAAAATAATTCCATTGGTGTCAGATCAATTCGTTTTTTTAAAGACATTTAAGAAAAGATTGAGGGGATTAAATTATCTTTTATAGGCGCTGTAGTGTATCATGATAGTCAGCAATAATGTAGACACCAACCTTAGATGCTTGTATTGAAACAGGCATTGAAATGGCTTGGATATCCAAACTTGTTGTGGTTTGGATGTTCAAACAATCACAGTTTAAATTTTAAAATGTTTCTTATTTCAGAAAATATAAATTCTTAATTTTAATATCACAATCGCTCTGATTCAATAAGCATCTGTTATTTGGCACAAATTATCTATGTCACACATACATGCATATATACATACAATGAATAAATATATTGTGAATATCTTGTGCATTGATAGGATTGAAAAAACTCAACAATTATATTAAACTCTGTAGTGAGACTGTGCTTCTCTTATTACCTGGTAAATATTAATATCTATGTTCATCAATATCATGAAAACATATGCATATAGTTCTCACATGGTACTTGCAAAATATTAGACAAGCCCAGAGCTATGAGCTTATTACTTAGAATCTGAAGTTTACACCATACGAAGAGTGCTAACACCACATATTATATAGTTCACAGAGCCATGTATCTTGAGTGTTGGAAGGGATCCTGCTCAACAGGAATTAAACTTTAATGTAGCATCATTCATGCAATGGCACCAAAACATAACTCTCCATGAAAAATGATGGACTTTTACTTTCCATATAAATTTTTAAATTTTTCTATTTTGTTAAATTTCTTCTGGGTTTCTCAAGTAAAAACCAATATTAGTCACAGAAGCCTGGGGTGAAAGATATCATTATTCCCACCAGCCTAACCTAGGATGGCTTCTTCCATGCAAGGAATTTAGAAATTTGAAATGGAAGCTAATTGGAAGCAGATCAGCGCTCATCTGAAATTCTGATGATGAGGCCAAGCTTCCTTTCAGGAGAGGAATTTCAACCCCTTCCATCAGGTCCCAAATCGCTAGGTCTATTTAGTCCTCATCATCGGAAATTCTGAGACATGCCAGAGCTCAGAGTGAAACAGGTGCATCGGCATACAGCAGAATGAGGGATGCACACCCAGTCCCATGCACAGCTGGGGTGTAGTAACAGATGCCTGGCACTCTGTCATTTATCAACTCTGTCTATAATCTCAAAGATACCCAGGCAGAATACCATGGCTGCATGCCATGAACTCACAGCTATTAAGTATTTTAGCCTAGGCTTTGTCCTAACACACACAGGAAAAACACTTGAACACATCAAAAAAAATTGAATGAGACCCCAGGCTAATTACAGTGCAAGGTTAAGTCAGAACATATGGTAACAATGGATAACTTGTAAGGAATTCAAAAAGAGAGGTTAGATATATCCAATATATCTATGATAAACTATAGTTTGAAATCACCCATTCATAATCCAGCACTGCCTTAAGTTCTTTGAGATAAATTAATAAGCAAAGAATCATTGTCCTTATGTAGTTTAAAGGAAGACATATGAAAGCAAGAAATCTACTAAATAGGGAATTACTAAAGTTATAAATTAAAAAGCAATATGGCAAAATGAAATAAAATAAGAGATGAAGATTGTGGGAGGTGAAGAAAGAAAGAAAGCTAAAACATCAGGGATGGTATATTAGCTCTTTTGCATAACTATGACCAACATAGCAGAGAGAACAACTTTCAGGAAATACTTATTTGGCTCATGGTTTCCAAGGGTTTACGCCATGGTCTCCTGACCACATGCACTTAGGAAGAACAGCATGGTGGAGGGAGTAAGTCACAGAAGACATCCTTCATGTTACAGCAGACAAGAAGCAGAGAAAGAAGGAACTAGGAACCAAGTGCAACCAGAGTCATAACCCAGTGACACACTTCCCCCTAGCATTGTCATAACCTCTCCTAACAGTGCTACTAGCTGGGGACAAAACATTCATCATGTAAGTCTCTGGGAGACATGTCATTTTCAAACCATAACATTATGACCTTTATCCCTAAAGGAATATGGCCATCTCACAATGCAAAATACATTTTGTCCATCTCCAAGAACCCCCAAAGTCTTAACAGTTCCTACACTGTTCAAAAGTCTTAGTTTAGAGTCTCTATTTAGACGCAAGGTATTTTTAAACATGAACCCCTAAATAGGTCAACACCAATTTATATTCTTACAACATAATATAGCACAGAGTAAACCCTTCCATTCTCAAAGGAAGAAATAGCGCCATAGAACGGACAGAGAGGATCAAAGCAAGACCAACCCTGACCAATCATAGAGATCCAAGTGCTATGATATGAGTCCAAAAGGCTTGGGAAACCCTAGACCTACAACCTTGCTGGTAATAGTTCACACAGCCTTTCTCCTCGGCCATCTCTACTCATTACCCATGGCTTTCTGTGACAGATGTGCCAAGTTCTCGGCTGGCATCTCCAACATTTTTGTGTCTCCCTTGCACCATATGCTTACCTTCACAACTTCTCATGTCCCTCTCTCAGGTGGCCTGCAGGGACTCCAGATCTGTCACATATTGTCTCACCTGCCAGACTTTCCTGTGAAACCTGGGTGGAAGCCTCCACGACCCTATAACTATTGTGTTGTGCATACCTGCTGTAGATGTCATAGTCTACACCCAACTGTTGTAGCAGCCACAGTCTCTCGAATCATGCTCTGAACACAGGGAAACAAATCCTGAGAAACCACTTCTTGGGTGTCCCAGTGAGAACAGGTTACCACAAGACACTGCCTTCTGAATGGGTAGGTTTTTTTCTGGTGAGTTCATTCTTTCAGAATTTGAGCCTGCAAGGGGTGGGGACTAATGAATTTCTGAGATACTCTCAAAGCATTGCTTCTATTCCCCTAATGTAAAGAACTTGACTTCTTTTTAATAACACTCGTCGCCTCAGAAAACGTGACTTCGTTCCTACTTCACCCTGGCTTCTTTGACCAAACTGTAAATTGTTCAAATCATTTGGCTCTGTGTTGTGCTCTTGAGTCTGATGGCAAACGTGAATATAAGAAGCTAACTGTGACCATGCCACAGTCTGAATTTGGTGCCATTCTGAAACTTGCAATGTCAGATTAACCAGCCTATAATCTTCAAGTCTCAGGATATGGAAAACAGATAAGCCTTTACCAGAATATGACATAAATGAAAAATATAGACAAGATAAAATAGAGGCATGTCTTTTTTGCCAGAACATGACATAAATGGCCAGTCCCTAAGAGAGTTCATGAGCAGTCTTTACTGCCTGCATTCCTATTGACAATCGGGTCTTCTGAATGTCCACTAAAATATCACCCATTAAATGTTGCTTATGGGATTTTCAACTTTCTCTGGCCTGCTTCTCCAAACTCGTCTAAATATTTCCACAAACCAATTCTAAAGTCTTCAGAGCCACGTGGTCAGATTTAGTCACAGCAATGACCTTGCTCCTGGTAGCAGTTTTCTGTATTAGTTACGTTTATGAAGCTGTAACCGAAATGTCTGGAATAA
>PVHP010051052.1:0-11592 GCA_004024765.1 Zapus hudsonius | reverse complement strand
TTATTACTCATCCACCACGACTCAGGGAACTATGCGGAAGAGGGGGCGGAAAGATTGTGAGAGCCGTGGTGGAGGAGACTATCCAGAGGTACGGACAGGAGAACCTGGCTGATTACTAGTCTATCCATGGTCCCCTGTCACAAGGACTGATCCAGACGACCCATGGAGGAGGTTATCCAGTTGAGGGGGGAGGGGAGGGAAGTGGGGAATTGGGGATAACAACTCATTCTTTGCCCACTAAATGTTGTAACTCATTATGGATAATAATAATAAAAAAAGAAAAAAAAAGCTAGAAATATTCAGGCATCATTGGCCTCTTCTAATAGCTTTTAATCATTTTTCTCTAGATTATTCCCTGGAGGCTCTGGCTGACTGTATCTGGGTATTAGCTGCCATCTTCTCTGTCTACTCTATGACTTTTGATTGGAAATTAATCCACTGAAATTCAAGGTAATTATTGATAGGTAAGCTATCAGTACTGCCATTTTGTTAATTGTATCTACTTTAGATTTTTGCTTTGTAGGTTTTTCTTGTAATACTACAAGAATTACATAAAGCACAATCATAAGAAGCTATTTTTAAGCTGATAGAAACTTTGATTGCATTAAATAACTATAATTTCACTTCATTCCCACCACTGTTTTGAGGTCACAATTTACATTTTTTTTATTTTTTATAATTTACATTTTTATATTATGTGTCCCTTAACAAATTACTACGTGTATTATTTTTAATACTTTGTCTTTTAACCTTCACACTAATATATGTAGTTCATTATATAGTTGTTGTAAATTTGTGTATTTACTTTTATAAGTGAATTTCATACTTAAGGAGATTTTTTGTTTGTTTTTTTTCTTACTTTTGTTTTTTTGTTTGTTTGATTTTTCAAGGTAGGGTCTCACTCTAGCCCAGGCTGACCTGGAACTCACTCTGTAATCCCAGGCTGGCCTTGAACTCACAGGGATCCTACTAGTGTGCTGGGATCAAAGGCATGGGCTACCAAGCCAGGTTTATGTTTTCATGTTACTAATTTGCATTCTTTTCTTTCAGCTTGAAGAACTCCCTTTAACATTTCTTAAAAGGTAGATCTATTGATGATGAATTTCCTTAGCTTTTGATTGTCTGGGATAGTCTTCTGTCTCTTTCATTTCTGAAGAATATCTTTTCTGAGTACAGTATATTCTTGGTTATTGGGGCTTTTTTCCCAATAGATCATCTTACTCTTTCTTGACCTGTAATATCTCTGCTTAGGAGTCTGGCACCAACCTTCTTATAAATCTGTTATGTGCTACTTGTTTTTTTTTTTTTTTGCTGCGCTCAGGAGCCATTACTTATTCTTGATTTTTGACAATTTGACATAATTGTTTTTGTAATCTTGTTTGTGCTGGATGTAATTGGACATCTTTGATCTTCCCACACTTTAAAAAGTTATACCTTTCGTAAAAATCAGAAAGTTTTCTGTGATTTTTTTTACTTTTATTGACAATTTTCATATTTGTATGATTTTTTAAAAAATTTTATTCATTTGTGTATATTTATGCATGTACACGAGGGCCTTTTGCTGTTGCAAACAAATGCCACATGCTTGCTCCACTTTTTGTGTCTGACTTATATGGGCAGCGTAGAAATTAAACCTGGTATGGCATTCTTTGTCTATAGCCAATGAGCCTTTCCCAGGCGCATATATGATGTATTTTGATTATACTCCCATAGCATTACCTTGTCATGTCCCCTATCCACTGTCACCTTTCATTGTACCCCTTCTTTCCAACTAGTCCCTCTTCTACTATGATGTCATTTTTTCACCCTTCTCCACCATCCATGATGGAACATTGATGGGCTCATTATTGTGCAGGTCTTGTTCAGGTAAAGACAATTGCTGTGATGTCAGGAATGCAGCAGCTATTTCATGTGCATAAAAGGAATTCCAAAGCTCTCCATCCTCTGGCCTTTACCTTCTTTCCATCTCCTCTTCTGCCATGTTTCTTAAGCCTTAGAAGGGGTGGTACAAATTCCTCATTTAGTGCTGAGGACTCAAAAGTAATTCTTGTAGAGGTAGGAGGATTGCCATGAGTTTGAGGCCAGCCTGAGACTACATAATGAAAAGTGGTTAAGACTGTTGATGACAATCTTCTCCAAGAAACCTAATTGCTAGTCATCAGGGAAGAGGCTCCCAACTTAGTCCCTACTTGATTTCTCAGTGTCCTGCAAGTGAAGCATGTGGTGTCTTCAGCAATAGGGTCTTATTATCTTCTTTATTCAGGTGGACAACCAAGAACATTGGCAGCATCTAGTATTGTTTTAGGGGTCTGAAGTCCTCTTGAACTGGGAATTTCCTGTAACAACCTATGGCTTCTGAAAGCAGCATTATCCACTCCTGCAGGGTGCTTCTGTTCAAACTCTTTTTTTAAAAAAAATATTTATTTGCAAAGAGAGAGTACAAGTGTGTTGTTGGGGTGGGGGGCACACCAGGGCCTCCTGCCCCTGCAAACAAACTCCAGAAGCATATGCCACTTTGTGCATCTGGCTTCACATGGGTACTCAGGAATCAAACCCAGGCTATCAGGAATTGCAAGTAAGCACTGTAACCACTGAGCCATCTCTCCACACCCTCAAACTTTCTTTTGAACTTATATTTTTATATTAGCTACCAAAGAAGTAAGTTTCCATACAACTTTTTCATACACCTTTAGTTTTGTTTAACCCTTATCCTCCCCCTCCTGCTACTCTTATCCTGACTTAAAACTTTCAACTATCAATCTGCTATTCCCTCCTCTTAATCCCTCTCCCCCTCCCAGAGACTTTCTACTTTATTGGCCTCTACTGACTTAACACAACCTACATACAAATCTAAGAATTCAAAGTTCTTTTTCTCTTTCCCCTTGCAAATAAATAATTTAAGCTTTTTAAATTTGTGACCTCTCTAATTTCTTTTTTTCTTTCTTTCTTTTTTCCTGAGGTAGGATCTCACTCTAGCCCAGGCTAACCTGGAACTCACTCTGTAGTCCCAGGGCAGCCTTGAACTCACAGTGATCCTCCTACCTCTGCCTCCCAAAGTGCTGGGATTTAAAGGCGTGCACCACAACATTCAGCACATCTAATTTATTTTTTAATTTTTTTAACTTGAAAAAACATTTTTTTATTTATTTGCAAGCAGAGAGATAGAGAAAGAGAGAGAATGAATGAATGAATGAATGAATGAATAAATGAGTATGGGCATGCCAGAGCCTCTAGCCACTGCAAACAAACTCCAGATGCATGTGCCACTTGTGTATCTGGCTTACCTGGGTACTGAGGAATCTAATCCAGGTCATTAGCCTTTGCAGGCAAGTGTCTTACTCACTGAGCAATCTCTCCAGCCCACGTATTAATTTTTTAATGCAAGCACATAAGCACTTAAAGCTATATATTTCCCTTTTAGGACTGCCTTCTTTATGTCCATAGGTTTTGGTACGTAGTGTTTTCATTATCACTTTATTCTAGAATTTTTTAATTTCCTTCTCGATTTCTTCAATAACCCATTCATTGTTCAATAGTATATTGTTTTAATTTCCATGATTTTGTGTATATTCTTCAGTTCTTGCTGTTGAGTAGTAACTTTTACCAATTGTGATCAGATAGAATACAAAAAATTATTTCAGTTTTTCTATATTTGTTAAGATTTTCTTATGCCCTAATATATGACCTATTTTAGAGAAAGTTCCATATGCTATAGATCTGTCGAAATTATTGATCTCATCTTGGTTTAATTTAGGTACATCTTATCCATCTAAAAGTCCATCCTTTAGAGTATCCAATTTGATGGAGTATAGATTTTTAAAGTATGTCCTTAAGGTATTTTGAATTTGGCTGGTATCTTATAATTTCTCCCTTTCAATATACAACTTTGATTTGTTTCTTCTCCTTTGTTTGGTTAGCTTGGCTACGGGTGATCCATCTTGTTTATCTTTTCAAAGAATCAACTCCTTGTTTTGTTATTCCTTTGTATTGTTTTTATTTATATTTCATTAATTTCTGCCCTAATTTCAATTATCTATTCATGTCTACTGTTTTTGGAGTTGGTTTGTTCTTGTTTTAACAAGACCTTGAGGTGCATCAAGTTATTCATTTTAGATCTCTATAATTTGGGTGGGTTTTTTTTGAAGTAACAGGTTGACCTGGTACTCTCTCTAGAGCCCCAGGCTGGCCTCAAACTCATGGTGATCCTCCTACCTCATCCTCCCCAGTGTTGGGATTAAAGGCCTGTGCACAACATCCAACTCTCTATGATTTTTAAAGGCTTAGAGAGATTTTTTAGATTATAGATAGAATTTAAGAGAAAGAAGGAATACAGGGCTCATGCCCAAAAGGCATGAGCAGTGTTCAGCCCAGGATACAGAGAACTCCTGACTATGAGAAGGCAAGAAGGGCTAAAGCCCACCTAGAGACCCAAATTGGGGTCATTAATAGGTTCTGAATGGAGTCTGAGAATGGTGTCAGTCCTGACACCAAGTTTTGGGGCAGCTCTCTATGGTTTCAAATGTAAGATCTTAATGCTATAAACTTTCCTCTGAAGATCGCCTTCATTATATCTCATGAGTTTTGGAATGTTGTGTTCTTATTTTCATTCAATTATAATAATTATTTCCTCTTTAATTTCAATTTTTATTATTTTTTATTTTACCATCTTATTTTATTATATTTTTTAACTTTTTATTGATAGCTTCCATAATCATAGGCCATAGACCATCATGATTCTTTCCCCACCCTCCCCCATATCTCTTTACCCTCTCAATTAGCCTATATTTTGTTTTTGGTGTCATCATCTTTGCCTCCCATTATGTGTAGGTATTATCAGGCACTACGAAGTCATGAATATCAAGGCCATTTTGTGTCTGGAAGTTTGCCTGTAAGCAGTCCTACCTTTCATTTGGCTCCTACAATTTTTCCGCCACCTCTTCTTCAATAGACCCTGAGCCACTGTCATTTCCTCTTAGCACTATGGTGTCTCTTGCATTATTCCAGTGGTCACCAACATCTGAAAAAGAGAAGCTTCTCTAGCCAAAAGTGAGAGTAGGATTATTATATGGGTATGCTCATTTTTTAAAAAGTGCTTATAAGGCAGTTTGGTGGACATAACTTATGCATTTAACTAGACAACAGCAGGTGTTGCTCCCCTAGGGCTCATGACCTCCCCCACCATAGGCTTTTAACTAGGTCTTCAGTACCAGGCATGTATTCCCTCCCGTGGAGCAGGGCTTTGGTTCAATTAGAGAGCAATTGGTTTCCCCCACAATAAACGTGCCACTATTGGTCCAGTTGGCACATTGGGCCTGGCTGGCCAGTCTTAAGGCTTGCAAAGTCCACTGCTGTTCACCAGCATCGATGACTTATCTCTCCCATAGGGCTGCATGCAGCCATAGCTTTTACCAGCTTTCTGTCAGCTGGTTAACAGGGAGGAGGTATATCCAGCTCAGCTCCAGTTTGATTTCTCAGTGACCTGCAGCCCAAGCACATGTGGTCTTCAGCAGTAAGGCCTTACCATCTCATTCTGGTGGGCAACCAAGAGCCTTGGCAATGGCCTGTACTGTTTTGGGGTCCTCAGGAATCTCCCTGGTCAACAACTCACTGAGAGGTATCCCATCCCTGGCACTGAAGTTTTCCTAGTAACAATCTATGGTTACTGGCTGTACCATTATATGAGGGAGAATATGTGGTGTTTGGCTTTCTGGTCCTGAGTTACCTCACTTAGTATGATCCTTTCCAGATACATTCATTTCCCTGCAAATTTCATAATTTCATTTTTCTTTACAGCTGAATAGTACTTTATTGTATAAATGAACCACTTCATTATCCATTCATCAATTGAGGGACATCTAGGCTGGTTCCATTCCCTAGCTATTGTAAATATTGTAAATCTCTAGGGTAGTGACTAGAGTCACTAGGATATATGCCAAGAAGTGGTATAGCTGGGTCATATAGTAAATCTATTTTTACCTGTCTCAGGAACTTCCACACTGCTTTCCATAATGGCTATACCAGTTTAACCTCCCACCAGCAGTATGGAAGGGTTCCTGTTTTTTCCACATCCTCACTAGCACTTATTGTCATTTGTTTTTCTTTATGATAACCATTCTGACAGGAGTGAGATGGAATCTCAGAGTAGTTTTTATTTGCATTTCCCTGATTGCTAAGGAGGTAGAACATGTTTTTTAGATGTTTATAGCCCATCTGTATTTCTTCTTTTGAGAACTCTCTATTCAGGTCCATAGCCCATTATTTGATTGCGCTGTTTGATTTCTTATTATTTAGTTTTTTGAGTTCTTTGTAAATCCTGGATATTAATCCTCTGTCAGATGTATAGCTGGCAAAGATTTTCTCCCATTGGGTAGGTTGCCTCTTTGCTCTGTTCACAGTGCCTTTTGCTGTACAAAAGCTTTTTAATTTCATGAGGTCCCAATTGTTGATTAGTGCTTTTACTTCCTGAGCAACTGGGGCGACGTTCAGAAAGTCGTTGCCTATGCCAATATGTTTTAAGTGTTTCCCCCTAGTTTTTCCTCTAGCAATTTCAGAGTTTCAAGTCTGATATTAAGGTCTTTGATCCATTTGGACTTGATTCTTGTGCATGGAGAGGAATTAGGATCTATTTTCTTCCTTCTACAGCTAGATATCCAGTTTTCCCAGCACCATTTGTTAAAGAGGCTGTCTTTTCTCCAGTGAATATTTTTGTCCGTTTTGTCAAAATCAGAGGACTGTAACTGACAGGATTTGCATCAGGGTTCTCTATTCTGTTCCATTTTCTATGTGTTTGATTTTGTGCCAGTACCATTCTGTTTTTGTTATTATGGCTCTGTAATATATCTTAAAATCAGGTGTGATGATACCAACAGCTTATTTTTGTTGCCTAGGATTGTTTTGGTTATTGTAGGTTATTGTGATTCCAAATGAATTTTAGGATTTTTTTTCTATTTCAGTGAAGAATGCAATTGGAATTTTGATGGGAATTGCATTAAATGTGTAGATTGATTTTGGTAAAATAGACATTTTCACAATATTAATTCTTCCAATCCAAGAACATGGAATGTCTTTCCATTTCCTAGTGTTTTCTGCAATTTCTCTCTTGAGTGTTTTAAAATTTTCATTGTAGAGATTCTTCATTCCTTGGTTAGGTTTATTCCAATGTACTTTTTAAAAACATTTATTGTCAATAATTAGATACATTGTATGAGCAAATCTTGTGATGGTACCCCACTTTCCTCTTCGCCATCCCCAACCCGCTGGGGCCCTTCTTGGTGGGCTTACTGGATCAGTCCATGAGGTAGGGGGTTATGAATTGTACAGGAGGTAGTCAGTTTTTTTCTTTGTGTATTGTTGCTGAGGGGGGCAATGACTCTGGATATTCTCCCCCATGATGGCTCTTACAATCTTTCCGCCCTGTCTTCTGCTCAGTTCATGTTGGGTGAGTTTTAAGTTGGCTTTATTGTTGAGATCAGAATCTCTGGACTTCTGCTTTGGATGGTGTTGGGTATCCTCGGTGTCTGCCTCCATTATCCTTTCATGGGTTATCTGACTTGCTGTGGAAGTAGGTCTCTTGTTTATCTCACCACTTTCTCATAGGTTTCCTAAGGGCCCTATATGACAGGTTAGGGGTGGTTCATCTCCAAGGTACCTTATCTTTTTCTAGGCAATTATGAATGGGGGCGTTTCCTTGATTTCATCCTTGGCCTGTTTGTTAAGTATATAGGAAGGCTACTGATTTCTGTGTGTTGATTTTGTATCCTGCTACATTGTTAAAAGTGTTTATCAGCTCTAACAGTTTGCTGATATGAGTCTTTATGATCCCTTATATAAAGAATCATATCATCTGCAAATAATGATAATTTGATCTCTTCCTTTCTTCCAATTTGTACTCTTTCAATTTGTATCTCTTGCTTTATTGCTATAGCTGACTTCCAGTACTATATTAAATAAAAGTGGGGATAGTGGACACCCTTGTCTTGTTCCTGATTTTAGTGGAAATGCTTCAAGGTTTTCCCCATTAAGTATGATGTTGCCTATATGTTTGTCATAAATGGACTTTACTATGTTGATATATGTTCCTTCTATTCCCATTTTCTTTAGGACTTTTACCATGAAGGATGTTGGATTTTGTCAAATGCCTTTTCTGCATCTATTAAGATGGTCATGTGATTTTTGCCCTTTAGTTCATCTATGTAGTGTATTATATTTATCGATTTGCATATGTTGAAACATCTCTGCATCTCTAGGATAAATCCTACCTCGTCAGGGTGAATGATCTTTTTGATGAAAACTTGTATTCTGTTTGCCAGTATTTTGTTGAGAATTTTTGCATCTATGTTCATGAGCAACATTGGTCTGTAATTTTCTTTTTTTGTTCTGCCTTTGGTTTTGGTATCAGGGTTATGCTGGCTTCGTAAAAGGAGTTTGGCAGTATTCCTTTCTTCACTATTTTGTGGAAACGTTTGAGAAGTATTAGGGTTAGTTCTTCTGTAAATGTCTGGTAGAATTCAACAGTAAATCCTTCTGGGCCTGGACTTTTTTTAGTAGGAAGATTTTTTTTTATTACTTCTTGGATCTCCGTGCCTGTTATAGGTCTGTTTAAATGGTTTATCTCATCTTGATTTAATTTTGGTAGGTCATATACATCAAGGAAATCATTCATTTCTTTAAGATTTTCTAACTTGGTGGAGTATATGTTCTTAAAGTTTTCCTTAAATATTTTTAAAGGGCTGGAGAGATGGCTCAGCTGTTAAGGTGCGTGCCTGCAAGACCTAACAACTGGAGTTTGATTCTCTAGTACCCACATAAAGCCAGATGCGCAAAAGGGGTGCAGGAGTCTGGAGTTTGTTCAAAGTGGCTGAGAACCCTGGCATGCCAATTCTCTCTCTCTGACTCTCTCTATCTCTCTGTCTCTCTCTCTGCTTGCAAATAAATAATTTTTAAAGTATGTTTTTATGATTTCCTGAATTTCACTGGTATCTTTTGTAATGGTCCCATTGTCATCTCTAATTTTATTTGTGTCTCTTCTCTCTTTCTTTTTGTAAGATTTGCCAAGGGTTTATCAATATTTTTTATCCTTTTTCAAAGAACCAAGTCTTTGTTTCATTGATTCTTTGTATTTTTTTGCTTCTATTTCATTAATTTCTGCCCTAATCTATTATTTCTTCCCATCTACTGATTTTTGGTTTGTCTTGCTCTTTTTCCAAGGCTTTAAGATGAAGCATTAAATTATTTGCTTGTGACCTTTCTAGTTTCTTTTTTTATTGTCCATAATGAGTTATATTGTTTAGTGGCCCAACAATGAGTTGTTATCCCCAATTCCTCATAGCCCCCCTTCCAATCCCCAGTCAGCTGGATATCCTCCTCCATGGGCCGTCTGTATCAGTCTCTGTGGTAGACTCATGGATAGCCCAGTCTTCAGCCGGATTCTCCTGACCCAAGTGTGCTGTTACTGAAGGGTGCCATGCCTATGATATTCTCCCCCACCATGGCTCTCACAATCTTTCTGCCCCCTCTTCCACTCAGTTCCCTCAGTCGTGGTGGGTGAGTATTAAGGATGCTTTAATGTTGTGAGCTTAGGGGTTTTTATGTAGAGAATCGTTGGTTTCTGTCTCACTGGCTTATCCTGTGTTGATTGAATGGCTGTGGCTGTGGGTCCCTTGTTCATCCCGTCATTCTCTGCAGGGTTCCCTATGGATCCTCCAAGATATGACTGTGGTGGCTCATCTCTTGCCAGGATCTCAGCTTTCTGCCTCCGGTCAGTTGGTAAGGTTATATTTGCCACAGCTCACTCGCTGTATCCTGAAAAATACAAACACAATCTCCAACGGAGAGTGAGATCAATATAGGTAAACAAATACACACCATTCTGGATTACCTAGCTTCTATTTTTAGTAGCCTCCCCATCAGTCACTCACATAGTGCATCTTTTCTCGAGAGCCCAAGATTATGGGATCTGGTGCATATCACCCTGAATCCCCAGTTCCAATCAAGGGTTCCCCCACACTGAGTGGAATATTTGGCTGAATTTAATAGCTGTTGATTGTCTCCCCCAGGCCCAGGCTCCTCCATTGCACAAGTGCTCCTTTCTTGGTTTGCTGTTCTCTCCCAGTAGGAGGTGTGCTCAGCCTACTCATGGCCGCAGACTGAGTTTCATGCCAGTGGACTGTTTACTCCAGCTGCCCTTGATCAGCTTCCCCTGGCAGCTTGTGCAGTGCCTTCCAGCACTGCACTAACTGCCACCTAGGGGCTGGTTACCATTCCAGACCATGAAGGGTCTCTCATTGCTGATCGATGGCATTCTGTGGTTTCTTAAGCAACAGGGTTTTGCCTCAGGCCTGGGGAGGGCATTCAAGAGCCTTGACAGAATTCTGTCTTGTTTTTGGAACCTCATGGGTCATTTTGGTCAACAGCTCAGTGAGGGAAGGAACCAGTGGCTGGGACCCAGAGCTGTCAGACTGCTCAATTATTCAAAGACTTAGACATTCTCCCCTACTACTCATGGCCCCTCTTACCAGTTGATGCCCACTACTTACTCTTTAGGTTACACTATGCTCGTGGGGATTTTATGTTTTTGAACTTAATTTGGATTAGCCTCATGCTTAAGCCATTCCCCTCCCCCTTCCCTTACACCTCATTCATACCTCTCACTTCTTTCTACTAGTCTGCATAAAGCAAACGGTTATCCTGGTTAAGGACCACATATGAGGGAGAGTATGCTGCATTCACTTCTCTGTTCTTTTGAGTGTTCACTTAGTAAGATCTGCTCAAAGTCAGACCATTTTTTTCTAAATTTTGATGTGTCATTTTTCCTTTCAGCTGAGTAGAATTCCATCGTGTAAATATACCACAGTTTTGCTGTCCATTCCTCCATGGATGGGCATTTGGGTTGATTCCAATTCTTGGCTATTATGAATTGGGCTGCTATAAATATAGTTGTACAAAATTTTCTGCATCAAGATGTGGCATCTTGTGGGTAGATGCCTAGTAGAGGGATAGCTGGGTCCATTGGTAGTTCTATGTCCATTCTATTCTGCCTAGGAGTCTCCACACTGCTTTCGATAATGGTTGAACAAGTTTGCAATCCCACCAGCAGTGAATGAGGGTTCCTTTTTCCCCACATCCTCACCAGCAACGATTGTTGTTGGTTTTCTTTATGATTGGCATTCTGACAGGAGTAAGATGGTATCTCATTGTAGTTTTGATTTGCATTTCCCTGATGCTTAAGGATGCTGAGCACTTTCTTAGATGAGTCAAGCCCATTTGTTTCCTCCTCTGTGAATTCTCTGTTGAGATCAGTACCCCATTTTTTGAGGGGGCATTTTGGGTTTTTGTTATTAATTTTTTTTTGAGTTTTCTATAGGTTCTGGAAATTAGGCCTCTGTCTGAGTTGTAGCTGGCGAAAATCAAATTTTGTTCAAATAGTCGTAGAGCTGGTTTACTTCATGAAACACTTTCAATTCTCCATCTATTATGAGGGATAGCTTTGCTGGGTACAGTAGTCTAGGTTGAAAGCCATACTTCTTTAGGCCCTAAAAAGCATTATTCCAAGCCCTTCTGGCTTTCATGGTTTCTAATGAGAAGTCTGAGGTA
>PVHP010051051.1:0-11611 GCA_004024765.1 Zapus hudsonius | reverse complement strand
TGGTGTATTATACTTGTGTTGAGGTCTGCCCATTTCGATTCCACTTGAGGTGGTTGGCGGAATGCCTTTGAGATATCTGTAGGGGTTGGTGGGTGTGGGGGATGGCAGAGCGCAGTGGACAGTGGGGCGGGTTCAGTTGTCGGGGCTGTGGGGGTTGGTGGTTGTGGGGAGGGGTAGTGTACCCCCAGATGTTGTGGGTACAGGGGGGTGGGGCCACCAGATTAGGCAGGCCAGGGGAACAGGTCCATAGAGGTCTGCAGTCCCAGGGGATGGGGTCGGCGGGAGGGGGGGGGCGAGGTGTGAGTCTGCTGAGATCCCTGGAACTAGTGTTGCTGGGATCTCTGGGCGCAGATAGAGGGGCTGATGGGTTCCTCAGGCACAGACAGGGAGCAGAGACTGGAGGGTGGGGGCAGGGCTACAAAGGAGGCCGATGGAGGAAGAATATTAATATAAGAAATAAAATAAAAAGAAAACAACAGAAAGTAGAAAAAGAAAGACACGCAAGTGCCCGGGAGGGGCAGGATAGACAGAGGGCGGGAGGGTGGGGACCGAAACACAAGGAAAGCTGCTGAATGAAAGCCTCAGGCGCCGGCAGGCTGAAGCTGTTCTGACACAGCCTGCCTGGACGACTCACTGCCTCCTGCGAGCGCTGGTCCATGCTGGCGGCTTCCAGTCATGCGGATCCTGTGCTCGGAGGTGCCCGGAATTCAGCAGGTGGCCGCAGCTTATGTCCACGATCTGGATCCCTGCTGAAAACCCTGGCCCTTATTTCCCTAGGTGTTTGGCGTGTCTGCTAGTCAGCCATCTTCCCTGGAAGTCTCTGGCTCAGCTTTAAACTCTTGAGGTGCAAGTCAAAATAAAACCTTCCTCCCTTAAGTTTCTTCCTGCCTAGTATACTGGGGATTTGGCACAGCGGTTAAATATCTGGGATTTTACTGCTGCATTTCCCCCTGAGTTCGTGTACTCTAATGCAAAAGAATTATACACAGGGACAGAATTATTTTTCTTATCACATGTTTATTCTAGATTAAAATCAGTTAAGGGGAGGGGGAATTGGATAGGGAAGCAGCCCAGTCACCACGTGGTCTACGAGGCTTACAAATCATCATTAAAAGTGCATAGAATCACCCAAAAAGTGAAAAAAAGGAAATAGCATACAAGTTAAAGAGAAAATTCTCTTCCTCCTTCCCCCCCTCTGATCCTGGTAACCAGATCAGAGAGGGGGAGGGGCACAACTCACCAGCCCGGCAGGCTGCACCTCCAGCAGTCAGAATAGGAAAAAAGCACATGTCCCAAGTTCAAGTTAGAACCTTTAAAGATTTTCTTTGCTGGGGGGGAGTGGCAAAGCTCTGGCCTGGGAGTGTCCTTGATAATGTGACATGAGGTCATTGTCTGAGGCCATGCCATATCTACCTGTGGGAGGGGTCTTTCTCCTAATCTCTCTCACTAGTACTTGGCGGCAGCAATGAGAAATACAACTAATACATTTTTTAAAGGATAATTTTTAAGATTTGATTTGCTGGGTACAGAATTCTTGGTTAGCTGTTTCACCCCCCTCAGTATTGTGAAGAAATGCCACTCCCTCCTCACCTGTCAGGCAGCTTAGGAAACTGTTTTGTATTATTCATTTTCTTTTGCTGCCTTGAGATCTTTTCTTTATTTTTAATTAGGGAAAGCTAATCACAAAATGTATCGTGGATGGCTTGTGTAAGCTTTATCTGCCTATGATCTGTAACATCCCCTTAACTAGATATTTATACCTTTGTCTTCGCCTCTATTGGGGAAGTTCTCTTTTACTTCTTTGAGTAAGATTTGTACTTCTTTGGGCTTCTCATGTTCCTCTTGAACACCAGTGATTTAATGATTTGAATGTTTATTCTTTTCCTACTGTCCCAAAGTTCCTATGTTCTTTGTTCATTCCTCCTCTTTTTCTTCTTCAACTGTGTGTTTTATATATATATATATATATATATATATATATATATTTTGTGTTTTATATTTTTAAGTCTTTACTTTTTTTTTTTTTTTTGCGGACAGGGTCTCATATATTCCCAGCTGACTTTGAACTCTCTGTAGAGATGAAAATGATCTTGAACTTCTGATCATTCTGCCTTCACAGTACTAGGATTATAGGTATTCTTCACCACACCCAGGTTGTGGTGCTGGGAATTGAACCCAGGGCTTCCTGCATACTAGGCAAGCACTCTAACCCACTGGGCTATATTCACAGCCTCAATTGTATATTTTAGAGCAATCTTTTTCCAGGTTCACTAATCCTTTCTTCTGCTTGATGCATGTTTGATGTATTCTATCTACTCCTGATGTTGTTATTGTTTTTACATTTTAAATTTCACTTACTATGCCTTTCTGCTCAGTAACTTCTATTTGATTGTTATTAATGTGTGTATCTCTCTGGCAAACTTCCTAGAGCAGATTCATTTCTCTGCGTTCTCTTGACCTTGTTCTCTGGGTTTGTTGACTTTCCTTAGAGTTGTTTTAAATTCTCCATACTGGTTGCCCTCTGGCTAGTTCTGGAACCTAATACTTACCATTAAGTGAGGTTGTGGTTCCCTGAAAGTTCTTGATGCTTTTGGGAGGGAGATGGGCCTGTACAGTAAAGGATTCATTCCATTCTTTGTAATGCCTGTTGTTGGGGAGATTCCAGTCTGAATGTTTCACGGAGTCATTTCCAGCATTGAGCTCTAGGTGTCAACCTGGCTCCAGGTTTTCCACAAGTCAGTTGATATGACACAGGTGTTTCAGTACTACCTGGTGGTTACATTTTCAGATGATGTGTTGTGCAACATGAATGGGGAGAGAAGAGAGGAAGGAAGTGGGTGGAGGAGAGGGGAGAGGAGAGAGAGAGAGACAAAGAGAGAAGGAGAAAGAGAGAATTCTAGCATGAGATCAGACAGCATGAGATTCTGCCCAAGTGGGCAGAATTAACTCAGATGAACCAGCCAGAGTCTAAGTCCTGTGGCCACCAACGCCACAACACCGATGACACTCCGAGCCCATAGTTCTCTGAGCTTGGAGCAGCACTGGACACTGATCGGACCAAGGCCCACTCTGCCTTGCTGCACGCGCTGCATATTGCTGAAGTGAACAGGTGTCCCAAGAATGCTGCGAGCATCCTTAGGTGAATCTGACTGGGATTAAACTCCAATGGACTGGGACTGTGTGTCTCAGTCTGGCATGAGAACTGGCCATGGGTCTCTGGAGGCAGGCCTGGGAATAGAGGTCTTTAGGATCTGCCCAGTGTTAGCTTTTAACCAGTGTGGTACTGGGTTTCTAGGTAAAGTCCTTTAACTTGTTATTCTGTCCTAGACTCATCAAATGAAATCTTACACCATGTTAAACTGCCCAGTGTTGGGGAGGTGTTGGTGAAGGTTGTCTCTTGGTTTCCAAGGCTGTTGCTAAGCAATCTCATAGGTGAGTCAAGGGCTCACACTGCAGCTGCTAGTGACAAGCTGAAGCAGGAATTCATCTAGCTGGGTGAGATGCAGGCATAGAGGCTTCCCCAGTGAGCCCTGTGGAAGCTAGCTGTACCACCCAAGGTTGGAGGACAGTGATGGCAAGAGTGGTTTGTTTCTCAAAGCTGGTGATAAGCCAGGCTGCACCTGAGTCTCACAGTCACAGGGGCCTGCACAGTAGGGGCACAGTGTACCCCAGGCCCACTTGAAGCTAACAATGACACAAGCCAAAGCCTGAGTCTGTCACAATGAGAGAGAATGGGAGAAAGCTGGCTTCTTTTAGGCAGTCTCAGTTAGGGATTGAGGTCCAAAGAGAACCAGGAGATGCCACTCCCCATGCCGTCTCATTCTGGCAGAACTGGGAACTCATGTCTGAACTAGACTGATCTACAATGCCCCCTGCTGTCCACAGTCTAGAAATCCAGTCAGTAAGTCTGCGTTTCATAAATTGGTGAGTTGAGATCATTGGAGAAGTCTCCAGTTCCCTTTGGTTGTGTTGCATGTTACTACTGATGGTTGGACTATTGTTTTATGGCCAGGTGATCGATGGAGTTTTAGCCATTGTATTCATGGTGGGTCCCCAAACTCATCCCGTAGTTATTTCTCCAGTCTCCAAGTGCATAGTTGGGATAGATGTACGCTGAAGCTGGCAGAACCTCAATACCGGTTCCCTGACCTGGGGAGTGTAGGCTAATTGGAAAGGCCAAATGGAAGCCATTAGAGATGCTTCTGCTAGGGATAAGAGTGAACCAAAACCAGTATCACATCTCTGAGGGGAGTACAGATACTATTGCCGGCACAAATGACTCGAAAGGTGTAGGGGTGATAGTCCTCACCATGTCTCCCTTTAACTCTCCTCCTTGGCCTGTTCAGAGGACAGATGGAGAATGACAATTGATTATCAAGTAGTGACTCCAACCGCAGCTGCTGCACCAGATGTAGTTTCCTGACTAGAGCAGATGCACACATCTCCTGGAATTTGCTATGCAACTCTCTTGAAAATGTCTTCTTATCCATGCCTATCCACAAAGACCACCAGAAGCAATTTGCTTTCAGCTGCCAAGGCCAACAGAACAAGTTTATTGTTTTACCTCAAGTTTATACTAATCCTTCAGCCCCGTATCATCACTTCATTCACAGCCCTTTCCTGAGATAACGCTGAAGGACAGCGGTGAAGAGAAATCTTCATAACGGTCAGAAATTCCAGCAGTGCACATGGTTGTGTATTTTGCATGGAAGGAAATTTGGCCAGGTGTGTATGTGTTTTACTGTTTATGGAAGGTAGCCAATGGTTTTGCTGGATGGTCAGGGACTTGTAAGAAACACAATTAGACAATTGGTGAGACCAAAGGGACCTGATTTGATGGGGGGGGGCACCCAAGCAGGAGACAATCCTCCTCAAACTCATCATTTAGAGCCCTAATGCAACCTCTAAGGAAGTGGGATGATGAGCAAAAGAGCTTCCCATAGCAAGGCAGATCACCTAGGGAAGGATAATGGAGAGAGGCACCAAGGGTGCCCAAAATTGTCCAAAACACAAATTTTGAGACTCTTAAAAATGTAATAACTATGCAAAATTTAAACTCACCCACTATGACTCCAGGAAATTCTGGAAGAGGGAGTGGAAAGAATGTAAGAGTCATGGGGGAGGGAGAATAACTAATGCATAAGAAGGAATGTCATCATGGATTCAATGGCTTTATCTAATAACCTATGATACTGAGCATATTATTGTGTTTATATATATATATATTAAGCCAATAAAAACGTTAAAAAAAGAAAATTGGTGAGAAAGACATTGGAGAAGGGGTATGTAAATAGATCTCTGTGAATGGCCGAGGATAGCAAGATAATCCTGGAATTCACTGGTCTTACCATGTTCCCTGCCACCCCAAAGTGCTGGCTTGATAGAGAATGTTAGAGTGGGCTTTTAAAGAAAGAGTAACCATGCCAGTTTGTTGCAATGACCTGAAGCATTGGGGCAGGGTTCTACAGAAGATTGTCTACACTCTGAATCAGCATCCAGCATATGGTATAATTTCTCCAGTAGGTAGGATTCATGGGTCTAGAAATCAAGGAGTAGAAGTGGGAACAGTGCCACTCACCATCACCCCATAACCCTTTAGTCCAATGTTTATTTCCTGTTCCTGCGACCTTATGCTCTGCTGGTTTAGAAGTTTTGGTTCCAAAGGGGGAAGTGCTTCTGCCAAGAGGAACAGAAATATTTAATTGAATTTCAGGTAAGACTTCCCCCTGTTCTCTCTGGACTTCTGATGCCCTTGCATCAACAGGCTAGTAAAGGAGTTACAGTGCCAGCAGAGGTGATTGATCCAGACTACTAGGGTGGATTGGACTGTCCCTCCACAATGGAGGTAAGGGAGACTATGTCTGGGTTCGGGAGGTCCTTTAGGCTACCTCTTCATGTTACAGGATGTCCTGTTATCAAATATCAAAGTCAATGGAAGCTACACCAAGCCAATCAAAGAAGGGTGATAAATGGCTGAGACCCTTAAGAAATAAAGGTGTGGATCACCCCTCCAAGTAAAGAACCAAGACCCGCTGAGGTGCTTGCTGAGGGTGTAAGAAATATAGAATGGGTAGTAGAAGCAGGTAGTTCCAAATGCCAGCAAGGGCCACATGACTAGTTATAGAAACAAGGGTTGTAATCGCTATGAGAGTTTCTGACCTATTTTGTTAAGAGTGTTTCTGCATATGTACACAAATATTAAGATAGCTTTGTCTTTCTTCTGTTGCCCTACTATGTAATTAATGTTTATTAAGATAATATCAGCAGTAAGTGTTGTTAAACCTATATTTAAATGATTAGGTATTAGCGACTAAGCATTTCTCAAGGGATTTTTGCCACATACTTAGGAGGAAGGAATAGCATGCTTCTGGTTATACATGGGAGAGTTGTATCATATTAGGTGGAATTATGGCCTCCTTATTGTCTTCACTTGGAAATTAACCATGACATAAGGAGATGTGGCTTGGTGTCAAGTTGACAAGGGGTGGAGCTGTGACAGACAATTTGATCAGATTAGGAATGAAGAGACATACCTCTTGGGTGGGTCTGTGAAGGTGTCTCCAGGAGGGCCTGAAGCACGGAGTAAGACCTTCCCCGGAGTGGGTGTCCCTTCTGGTGGTGGACTATATAAAGAAGATTCAAGAAAGCACAGGGCCGCAAAACTGGCTGTCTGTGCCCGTCTATCTATCTATCTATCTATCTATCTATCTATCTATCTATCTATCTATCTATCTGGTTGCCACAGTCATTCATAGACACTGGAACCCACCGCATTGCCTTTCCAATGTGGACTGAACACCAGTGGTTCTCCAGCCTTTCCGTGGCAGATTGGAACTGAGGCCTCTAGCCTTGTGGACAGAACAGCTTCTCCAATTCTCCAGCCTTCAAACAGCTATGGCTGGACCGCCCATCCTGTAAACTAATCCAATAAATCCCCCTTGTAATAAGATCTGCATTCTATTGGTTTCATCCCTCTGGAGAGCCCTGATGAATACAACATGGAAAATCAAGAGTTCAGATAAACAGCACGACACAGACGAACAAAAGGACTAGAGAACTCATTCTGTTATTGAACACTATCACAATCCTACCAGCTTGACCACCGTTAATGTCACAGAACAGGAAGCGCAGCACACAGAAACTATTTCAAAATGTATCAGAGACCTTACATTTCGACAAAATAGCATGAACAATAACCTAAGTGACCTTGAGGTTTTCAATGAGTTTTTAGATATAATAACAAAATTTAATTCACAAAAGAAAAAAAATGGAGACCTTGAGTTTTAGCTAATTAGTAACTTTAACTTTTCCAAAGATGCTAATAAGAGAATTGGAAGACAAGCACAGATGGGAGAACATACTTGCCAAACAAATACTTGATAATCTCAGCATATAGAAAGAATTTTAAAAACAATAATAACGAGGAACTCAGTTTCAAAATTGAGCAGACAATCTGGAAGCCTCATGAAGAAGATCTCAGCTGACAAGCGAGGATATGAATACCTGCTCATCATCCTCTGTTGAGGAACTGAAAATTCAAGTATGAATGAAATAACACTGCACACCAACTCGAATGGATGAAACCCACGAAAAGTTGGCAACGCTGAGTGCTGGCAAGGGTGTCAGACCACAGTAACTCATTCATGGGTAGCAGGAAAGAAAACCAGCACTCCACATTGAAAGGGAGTTTGCCTGTTTCCTACAAAGCAAACCAGCCTTATCATATAATCAGCAGTTGTACTCATGAGAGTCTGTCGGATTTATTGTAAAACCTGTGCACATAAAAAATCTTCACACACTATATCCAGTGACTTAAGGGCTTATTAATAAAGACGATATCACAGTCAAAAAATTTCACACAAAGGTTTATAGAAACTTTATTTGTAATTTATGAAAAAGGGAGTAGTCAGTATGCCCATTATAGGTGAATGCATAAACACATTTATGCAGCGGAACATTATCAGTGATAGACAAGAGTTACTGAAATAAGAAATGATGTAAGTCATCCTTAAACGCGCATTTCTAAGTCAAACAAGCCAATGTGAAAAGGCCACAAGCTGCATATGGTGTGGTCCCAATGGTGTGGCGTCCTGAAAAGGGAAGGTGAGAGGCCGCGAAAGTTTTCGAGGCTTCAAGCAAAACCTAGTCTCATCATATGATCATCATTGAATAGATGAAACATGAGTGGATGTTTCAGGGTGGTGGAAATTCTCTGGTAGTGTATGTCACATGAAGACCAATAGAATCAAAGAAAGCCTGAGTAACTGTCACTCAAAATAAGTCTCAGGGAATAAGACAAGAAAGTGTAGTGTAATGTCCTGGGTGAGATACTGCAAGGGGGGAAAAAAGACATTAAGCAAAAACCAAAGAATATGGATGTGAGGGTGATCTGGCTGTGACATCTGTCACCCTACTGATCACCAGGGTTGATTCAGCTCATCTGGCTGGCTAGGCGGGTGTCCCCTTTCTTCCCTCACCTCCCCATGTGCGTCCCTACCAAAGCTGCACGCTCGGTCGAAGAGGATGGCCTTCCCCAAATAGAGGAGGTCAAGGGTATCCGAGACGCTATGTTCCCCCTAGAACCTCCAGACAAGCTCTCAAGGTCTATTTGCAGGACAGCATAGGGAGTCAAGCTTCCAAGACTGCAGACATATCCAAACGAGGCCCTGCACATGGTAGTCTACCTTTCTTTAAAAAAAAAAAACAAAGAATTTAGAACAATAAATGAATTCTCATTAATAATGTATATTAAAATATCTACCAATATTGTTTTGTTAATTATAAAAATGTACCAATCAAAGATGCCAAAGTAGGCGAGACAGAACAGGTAGTATATACAAACCCTCCATGCTACCTTCTCAACTTTTCTATAAATCCACAACTTCTTAAAATTAGAGTCTATGGCATTAATCACATTTGCGTTGCTCTAACCAAATGTCTGATAGATGCAACTTAAAGGAAGAAAAGTTTCCTTTGAGTCACTTTTCAGGGAATTTAAGCCAATCATGGTTAGGACAATACAGTGGAGTGGCTTCATGTTTGGAAAGGGGAAATTGTGGAGGGACTGTCTGCATGGAGGCAGACCAGAAAGCAAAGAGCAGCAGAAACTAGGGGATAGTTTATCATTTTCAAGGACCCACCTTTACTTGCCCATTTCTACCAATTACAGCCCATTAGTCTGTGGAGACTTTCCTGATTCAAACTGCAACCTGAGACTTCCAATGAAGTTGTACACTCTGGGTACTTCGGATTATTTCTTATGCAACCCTAGTACTCTCGCCCAGTCCTAACCTTTGATCCTGGACCCTCATTATCTAACTAACGAGAGCCACTGTCATAGGCTAACCCAAACAAGAGAGTTCAGTGACGTTTTTAAGAACCCCTTGCGGAGCTGGGGAGATGGCTCAGTGATTAAATGGATGGCTTGAAAAGCCTGCTGGCCTGGGTTTTTGATTCCCCAGAACCCATGTAAAGCCAGATGAATGAAATGATGCATGCTTTTAGATTTTGTTTGTAGTAGCAAGAGGCCCTGACACACATTTCCTCTCCTCCTTCCTTCCTTCTTTTCTTCCTCTCCCTCCCTCCCTCCCTCCCTCCCTTCCTTTTCCTATTTTGTCCATTACTCTTTCTACCTTTTTCTAAAGCGTTCCTCAGCCGGGTAGGTAGTCCATAAACTTTTCAAAATCCCAAGAACAATCTAGAGAAAGAGAACTCAGAAAGGAGAGGCTGGGGGTATTTCTAGAGAAGGAACTAAAACCCAGATAGAGCCTCAAATATCCCTGGCATATTCCCAGTGATCTGCCCCATGTGAGAAGTTAAGATGGGAAGCGTGGAGCTGAGCTCTGCCGTGGACCAGAATTGGGGTCTGCATGGGTAGTACCAGATAGCACTGGGCTGAGATGGGCAAACCTTCATACCCTCAACCAGAATAACTTAGTATCTCTTCATAACTGGCATGCACTGCTTCTGTTCCTGTTTGCAATTTTCACTTTTTGTAGGCTGTTGGATATGTTTCATGGTTTGGGAAGTCTAATTAAAGAAGTGTCAAGATGTTTGTCCTCCTTTGGTAATTAGCCCACACATATGTTTCTTATGGGGCGAGTCACCGAGGAGAAAAAGCTAAAAGAAGTACAGGATCACAGGATTTTCAGGATTTATTATCTGGCATTGTTCACATTCACAGGCTCAGCCAATCCTGGGGGTGAATTCAGAGTGGCGCTATTAGCAAGAGTCCCTCAGGAAGAAGCCCTTAATCCCTAAGGTTGGATTGAGCTCATTGGATGTGGACGGTGGGCCATCAACTTCCTTCTGGGCCCCACAAAGAGGGCCAGCGTCAGGTGGATTCACAGAGGAGTGCGGTCAAGCCTAAGGTCCCGGAGAACATGGGGCCATTGTCTCTGTTCCCTTGTGTGGCATGGTCTGAGGGTGTCTGGGACACTGGAGGTGGTTGCTTAAATTAGGGCAGTCTCTGCTGCTTCTCTGCAGGGAGCAAGCCCTCCTTCTGTGCTTGGGCTGGCTGGGCCTCCTGGACTTGGCTGGGGCTGGGGCCAGCAGCTTGCTCAGGCTGCTTCTCCTGTTGTCCCAGGGGCTTTCGCAACTGCCCTTTCTTCCTTTCCAGGTGCCCATCTCTCTGGACTAGCTCGTGATCCTGTTGCCCGGCTGAGGGTTTCTTCTTTGATTCCTGATCCTCCTTCATCTGCTGCTCCCTTGACCCTGTCTCTTGCTCAAGCGGGTCACCCAGGTTACCTGTTTCCTGATGGTCGTCGTGCTCTGCCTGTGGCTTCTGCTGATGTCCCAGGCGCAGTTCTGGCTCTGGTGGCTCCTGCTTCTGGTCCTGCCCCGGGTGCGGCTTGGGCTCCTGTGGCTTCTGTGGGTGCTGCTGTCCCAGGTCCAGTTCTGGCTCCTGCAGCTGCTGCTTCTGGTGCTGCCTCACATGTGGCTCCTGGGACTTCTGCTGTGGCTGCCGCTGCCTCAGGCACAGCTCCTGACCTTGTGGCTTCTGGTGCTGCTGCTGCTGCCCCAGCTGCAGCTCGGGGTCCTGAGGCTCTTGGTGCTGCTGCTGTTGCTGCTGTCCCAGTTCCTGCTCCTGGGGCTCCTGGGGCTTCTTTCCCAGGTGCAGGTCCTGCTCTTGCCCTTGTTCCTGCTGTTCCTCCCCTAGAATCACTTCCTGCTCCTGAGGCTCTCGCTGCTGCTGATCTAGGTGCAGCTCTGGCTCCTGCAGCTTCTGCTTCTGGTGCTGCCTCACATGCAATTCCTGAGGTTCCTGCACACACAGCTCCTTCTCCTGAGGTTCCTGCACGCACAGCTCCTTCTCCTGAGGCTCCTGCACACACAGCTCCTTCTTCTGAGGCTCCTGCACACACAGTTCCTTATCCTGAGGCTCCTGCACACACAGCTCCTTCTCCTGAGGCTTCTGCACACACAGCTCCTTCTCCTGAGGTTCCTGCACACACAGCTCTTTCTCCTGAGGCTCCTGCACACACAGCTCCTTCTCCTGAGGCTCTTGCACACACAGCTCCTTCTTCTGAGGCTCCTGCACACACAGTTCCTTATCCTGAGGCTCCTGCACACACAGCTCCTTCTTCTGAGGCTCCTGCACACACAGCTCCTT
>PVHP010051050.1:0-11551 GCA_004024765.1 Zapus hudsonius | reverse complement strand
CTGGGCTGCTCACAACCTGGGGAAAATTCCATCTCAAGCCAGCATCTCTCCTTGGCAGCCATCCTATAGTCCTGGTATATCCAAAACATCCTTGGGTCTACACTGCACACCACGATGGCCTCTGCACAGAGAATTCAACCAGTCTGCTTCACATTGACCAGTGGCCATTTCAAAAAAAAAAAACAACAAAAACAAACCAAGTTATATCCTTCCTGCATTTGTTACACTCCATAGTACCTAGTGGGTTACCAAATTGTTGATTCTGGGGGGTGAGGGAGAGGAGTCAATTTTGATGATCAAGAAAACCTCACCAGCTGGGGGACCTAGCATTCAGAACCCAGGAGTTTATGGGGGACATCTGATTCAAACTCCCACAGCAACATAGTCCAGAGCTTTCTGAAGGAGCCTCCATTGTGCCACAGACTGGCACGTCTCTCATCATCAAATGGCAGATGTGACCATCAGACTGTGTCAACCTATAGAAGAGGCTCTGGGGGCTCCAGTCACAGATAAAGGGTCAAGCAAGTTTTGAAGTATGTTCCCTTCAGGTCCCCCAAAGGTTCAACAGCCCATCGATGTTAACTACAGGTGACTGGAGCTAGTCAGGAAACCCCCAACACATTCAGGATGAGTAGTGAAGGGAAGAGAGAGTATCCATGTGACAGGACTCAAAACTAGTTCCGTGATGACACCAGATACCTTTGGTTCTTTTAAGCTCTTGGGGAGCCATTCTTAAACTGCGCAGTGTTCTCAAAATGATCGCCAGAGCTACAACCACAACCACCATCCTGGAAGAAACGGAGAGGCCGATGTTGAAAAAAGAAGGGTCTATCACTCGGTCACCACCACTGAGTGACCTTGAGAGAGTCACTTTATGGCCATGAGTCTATAAAACAATAGCAATCGCTTGCATTGACCCTCACAACAGCCCACGAAGCAGCAGGTGCTAAAATTCTCCTTCTCTCCTCCCTACCCCCCATTTCTTTCCTAAGTTGAACCTAAGCATCAGGTAGAGACAAGCTGCTCAGACTCTTTCCATCTTACCTTTGGGGTGAACAGGACATCCACACTACATGAGCCTTCATCTGGCACCCAGGCTCCCCACCATCTCCACACAGATATCTCCACTTCATCCTGGCCCTTCTAACTCAAGTGTCCTGCAGGGACCGTGAAAGGATTACAGGAAGTTCACAAGGTCTCCTAGCAGATGGGATGCGTGTCACTTCCTGGCAGGAGAAATGACCAGCCAGGCGCGAGGTTCCTTTCTCCATGGAAGCATGGAAGACAGCAGTGTCCAGGGTGGATGGCCTGCAGGCAAAAGACGGCTTCACTGGACAGCCACCTAACTTACCATGAACCTTGTGGGAATCAAAAACAAGCCCTGGAGGCTGGAGAGGTGTTTTGGCGGTTAAGGCATTTGCCTGCTAAGCAGTAAGACCTCCGTTCGATTCCCCAGGACCCACATAAAGCCAGATGCACAAGGTGGTGCATGTGTCTGGAGTTTGTTTGCAGTGGCTGGAGGTCCTGGTGTGCCCATTCTCTCTCTTTCTCTCTGTCTGTTTCTCTTTGCTTGCAAATGGATAAATAAAAATATAAAAAAATGAACAAGCACTGGGTGTGTGTTAGGCTACGAATATTTGTTACTGCAGCTGAACTTGGCTTATCCTGTCTAATATCATCAACGACATTGCGCTGACATTTCCTGAAGTCTGAAGGGGTGGGGTGGGGTGGGGCTCCTGTTTGCTGCCTCCAAATTCACAGCATCTGAAGACTGGTATTGGTGGTCAAACAGGCCCCAGATGCTCTGGGCTGGGCAGCGGAGTGGACACTACAGAAAGGAGACTTTTCTTAGACCCCATCCACTTAAACTCTCTGAGTCAACCTTGCATATGGCCTCAGCAGGGACCTATTAGCATGTCCCTGCCCTCTGACCCCAGTGATTGGTTTAGAGGTGGACATGAGAATGGAGTTGTCCAATCAGAGTTCATCTCTTTGTGGGCAATGGCCAGGCTAAGACCCTCTCTTTTCCTGGTAGTGGGTAAACCCCTGGCAACCAAGAAAGTGACTCCTAAAGAAGCTGACCAAGGGAGGCAGGTGAGAGACAGGAAAGAACAGGTCCTGAGTGAGCTGGATACAGCCTTGCCTAAAAGCAACAACTCTGACTTTTCTGGTGGCAGAGTGTCCAGAGCCTCCATCTGAAAGCTAATTGAAGGCATGTTTCCTATTGGTTCCTGGCAACATAAATTGACTTCATTAATGGGACTAGACCTTCTGTGAGGACACGGTCCTTGGATGGACGCCCTTTGAGTGAGAGGCCCCCCACCACAGCTTATCCCTCCCAGGATACAGAAGGTAGGGAATTGCCAAGTTCACAAAGGAGGTCCCTGAAGTTCCTAGCTCCTGACTATGTAGCAGGGGTGGGGGGGGGGGATCTTGTGGGATGTGAGATTTATACAGAAGACAGAGAGGGAGGGAGGGAGGGAGGAAAGACAAGAGGGAGAGAGAGGGAGGTGGGGAGGGGCAGATGCTCCTTTTAGCGCTGGCTGCTCTGCTGGCAGCATAAAAACATGCAAATTTATTCAGAGAGGCTCAGAGGCTCAGGCAGAGCCAAGCTTAGCAAGGAGCTCTACTTCCTTCTCTGACACTCTGCCCTGATGGAGGCTCCTTCTTCCCTCCACTTGGTCAGCCCCGAGCCCTGCTGACCCTCAGACTTCGGGAACCTGCGCCTCATGCAGCCTGTGCTTGTGAGTGCCTCCTAGGCCCACATGGATCCTGCCTCGCCTCCACATTTGTTCTGTGCAGGCAGAACTTCTGAGGTGTTGGCTGTGTGGGGTCGTAGCCTTGACTGAGCCAAATTGATGGCTTCCTGTCGCCTCCCCCCTCACAACACAAAGCTAGACCTGTAGCCTCATACCCAAAGCCTACAGGTCCACAGATGAGCCCCTTCCATCCATGCCCGTGGGTCCTGTGTTCCATTCCTGCCACTCTTCCCTGGAATCCTTTGTTCCCCACCTGCCCCCCCCCACACACACACCTAGGCTGCAGGCTCTGTGGGAGCTGCTCTTTGTGCTAGACTACTCTGCACCTGGGAAAGGTGTCACTTTTCTCTAAATCTGCTCGGAAGGCACTTCCCATCCTCCACATTTATAACAGTGAAGGTAGGGAGGAGGTAACTAACCAGGGCCTCCAGCAGCTGCAAACAAACTCCAGATGCATGCACCACTTTGTGCATCTGGCTTTCGGTGGGTACTGGGGAATCAAACCCGGTTGTTAGGCTTTGCAGGCAAGTGCTTTAACTGCTGAGCCATCTTTCCAGCCCCAATGCCATCAAATTCCACACTGTCTCTGCCTGCCCAGCAGTATTCCCAAGGTATAGACGGCAGGACCAGGATCAGAGGGTTCCACTGCCCACTGAGGGCTGCATGCTTAGAGGTGGGTTGACCCAAAGCCCGTGCTCTAACCAAGTACATTCCAGAAACTAGGTGTCCTGGTGGAGTGTGGACACTTATGAAGTGCTTTCATGCCTGTTGAGTTCTTTGACTCACTTGGGTCTGCCTGCATCGCTCAGCTCAAGCTTTAAGCTTTGTGAGAATCATGTAAGTTCTCGGTCATTTCCAATTCACTTGGATGGACAGAGGAATGCATGGATAGAGGGATGGTGGGTGGGTGGATGGATGGACTGGTAGTTGGATGAGTGAATAAATGAGTTGGTGGGTAGATAGCAGAATGGGAAATGGGTGTATGGACGGGAAGTTAGTGGATGGAGACAGGAATGGATTGGTAGGTGGATGGGGAGATGAATGGGTGGTTGAGTGGGTGGATGGATGAATGAATTAGTAAGTAGATAGGTGGAGGGGAAAATGGCTGGTTGAGGTAAATATGGATAGAGGGATGGATGGATGGATGGACGAATGGGTGGGTGGATGGATGATGGATGGATGGATGGGTGGGTGGGTGGGTGGATGGAGGGATGGAGGGATGGATGGGTGGGTGGATAGATGGGTGGATGGATGGGTGGGTGGATGGAGGGATGGGTGGATGGATGGGTGGATGGGTGGGTGGATGGATGGGTAGGTGAATGGAGGGATGGATGGATGAATGGGTGAGTGGATGGATGGATGGATGGAGGGGTAGATGGGTGGATGGATGACAAATGGATTGAAAAGACAAATGTGCAGGAAGCATGGGTGGAGCCTGGAGGGACAGCTCACAGGACAGCTGAAGACACAGATCAAGAAGTAAACGGTGAGACAGATGCAACGATAATCCCAGGAGGGCTCTCACTGTCAGCTCAACTCTCCCAGAGTCCTGGGGTTGCACATCCCATCAGAGTTTCGCGGATCTTCCCTTGGGGACACACACAGTACCACGCTGCTGTCTGCGTCCATGGAGGGGCTGTAAGTGCACATGAGGACAGTGGAGTCCCTGGAGGGGAACTTGAGAGACTCCTCCCCAGCCTGGAGGAGCAGACACCCCACACCACGTGGCATTCCCCAGCCACCACTGTCTGCTTTCTAAATAAACCCTGAGACGGAGCCATGTGGGTTATAAATCAGCCGGAAATCAAATGCTAACATGTAAATAAATTGCAAATCAGCTGAGAAATTGGTTTCATTTTGAGACGATAAAGCACATTTCTCCTGCACCGATTTCGTCAGGCGCCCCTTAAGAATTGTAATATTTCTGTGTGGTAATGATAAACATTAGTGAGTTGCTTTAGAAATGAAAAAATAGACAGCCTCTGGGGATTTGGAAAACATATGCACTTCAAATTTGAAAATCCAATTTAACTGTCCATTATAAGGAGAATAAAAAGGTAAGGATAGGATAATTTTGCAGTTACACTGCATTTGACTAGATCTGATTCCATGATGACAGACACACTTGAAAAGCTACAAGTCTGAATACGGGGCGACAGCAAATCATTTATTTATGACTGTAATCTACTTGCTGTCTAACAAGTTGGCGACGGTGCCGACTGCTCCCCGGCTGTGGCCTCACCATCAGCCGGCACGCTTAGAAACACTTCCCACAGAATTTCCAGAAAGAAATAAAAAAGGAAAGAAAGAGGAAGACGAAAGAGATGAACCTTTCACATTGACCCAAATGAGCAGATGTTGAAATTATAAGTTGAGGAAGAAAGAAGCAAATTCACCTGTGAGTGCGCGTGCTTACACGCGTGTGTGCATGTGGGCTTGGTCCTGCTGACATGCTTGCAGGTCCGCAGGCTCTGTCCGCAGCAGCAGGCAAAGTGCACGAGGCCAAACCTCAACTCAGAGGTCACCCCTCCCCCAGCCTATGGTCTCAGTCTCCTCCCTGTGTTAGCATCTCTCTCCAGTGACCCCCCCCCCTAATTCCCATCACCCCAAGACCTCTGGGGTTCCATGCTGTAAGAAACATACAATCGTGTGTCTCGGAAATCTGCCAGGCTTTCCCCTGAAACAGGCTTGGAAGATTCTGGAAGCCCGGCATGAAGGAGAGGTCCCCCTGTCAATGACGTCACAGGATGGAGAGGCCTGCTTTGCTGGGTGAGGCTGGGCACCCATCGTGTGGCTCTGAGGCTGCTGATGTCAATCCCATCGCTGTATCCATTTTTTTTTTTAACAAATGGGGCTTCTTGGGTTTAAGTCACCCAAGGCCACAAAAGTAAGGAGTGACAGAGCCTAGACTCTGCCTCTCATTGATTGAAATTTCTCACCTGTGCCTTTGACAGCTGCCTTGCTTTATATGCTCAATGGAAGCAGCAGCTATTAAGCACTTAATGTATACCACCTGCCGCGTTCTGCAGAATTGGGTCAGGCAGCCAAGGTCATGCCTTTGGGGACAGAGACGGAAAAAGAAATCACGTTGTTTGCACCAGTTCACGCTCTGAGGAGAATGACTTGGAGATAAAACACATTATCGGTGTGACGAAGGGGGAGGAAAGATGTCCTGGACGTGGCCACACAGACTTCTCTACCGGCCAGCAGAGGTGAGTCACAATTCAGAGGTAATCACCACCATCAAACTGGACAGCTTCCCTCACCTGTGCTGAACGGAACATGGCTGAACCCTGTCTGTCACCTGCAAGGAAGTTCACTCCAGCTCACCCTAGGGGTGAGCTCTCATTCACCAAGAAGACATCGGACCCCTGAACTGGAAAGTTCCGGAAGGTATTTCTGGTCGCTGCCAACAGGCATGGTTGGCAGGGAGATCCTTAGGCTGGCCTGCATTTAGGGGGAGCCATACCAACTTCAAAATGTCCCTCACGACCACCTCAAGTGCAGATCTAGGAGAAGGGTTCAAGGTCACAGGAAGCCAAGTCGGGTGATGGTTCAGGCTCTTGTTTGCAATGTTGTTAAGAAAGCCCAGGTGACCGGACCACTTGGGACAGGGCAGATCTGACATAGTATTTCAGCTGAACCCCATCTTTGTCACGGAGACTGCTTTTATACCCCCAATGGAAGGCTCAGGGAGCCCCTAGATGCCCTCCTGCCCAGCTCACGGGCACCTCTTTCCGCAACATGCTCACGTCTCTGGGGGTTGACACCACTGACCCCCCAGGAGCCCGGGACCTGGGGTGGGAGCCATGTCCCTTCTCTGCTTGTCACCCAGGAAGTTTCCGTGAGACTTGATGAGAATTTCAGCAGCAAGGCAGAGTTTTGTGAGCTGTCACAGGAGATAATTTATCGGTGATGATTGTGTGAATTCGTAAATATTTATGACTTCACAAGTTACAGCTATGCGGCTTGAAGGGAGGGCGGCATCTGAACTCACCAAGTCACAGATCACAGTGCCTATTTACAGAGACCCCAACCTGCTGATATTACTTCTCTGAACTTAGGGACAAGCCTTGCTGGGACTGTAACCCCTTCTGGGATGGAAGGAAAAGCCCGGAATAAACAAATAATAATAATAATCCCAATTCGTTGCAATTGTTTTGTGTGTCTGGATCTGTGTCTTTCTAAAAGCTGGTGGCTGAGTGTGTGTGAAATGGATGGGGTGAGGGAGTTCATGAGGTGGTCCCAAGACCCCCCACCACCCTCCCCTCTTCCTCCGGGACCTACTGGCCAGGAGCCCTGGGCAGAGTGGCTCAATCCCTTTAGATCAGTTTCTACTGAGGGCAGCGTTTCCCAAATGGGGTGTGTGTGTGTGTGAGTGTGTGTATGTGTGTGAATGTGTGTGTGTGGTATGTGTGTATGTGTGTATGAGTGTGTGTGTGTGGTATGTGTGTGTTTGTGTGTATGTATGTGTGAGTGTGTATATATGAATGTGTGTGGTGTGTGTGTGCACAAGTGTGTGAGAGTGTGTGTTTATGTGTGTGAGTGTGTGAGAGTGTGTGTGTATTTGTGTGTATGTATGTGTATAAGTGTGTGTATGTGAATGTGTGTGCACAAGTGTATGTGTGCATGCATGTGTGTATATGTGTGTGAGAGCGTGTTTGTGTGTGTGAGAGTGTATGTATTTGTGTGTATGTATGTATGTATGTGTAAGTGTGTGTATGTGAATGTGTGTGGTGTGTGTGTGTGCGCACGAGCACAGATGAGCCTGTCCGTACACACACGTGTTGAAGCCTGACAAGCTCCCCAGTGCCCTCTGGTGTCGTCTCCTCTGACCTTGGAATCCTCTGCTCGTGGATTGACTGACTAACCGACTGAGCAGTGAGTCCAGCGATCCTCCTGCCTCCGCCCCCTCGAGTTCGGGGTGACATTTATGGCCACGCTGGCTTTGTGTGTGGATGTTGGGCATTGGACTCCCCGGCCCCTGAATCTGTGACCCTTCTTGTCCCACGTCGTGGCTGGAAGGTCCGCTCTGTGGTTGTTAACAATCCTTACTGACGTGGTATCGTGACCGCCCACACTGGGAGCGTGACACAGAAGTCAGGAAGAGAGGCCGGGTCACTAGATGGGTGTGACCTTGAGCAAAGGCAGAACTCTCCCTTCACCCGATGCCCCTGTGAAATGGGGGGATGTCCTAAGGACGCATCCACAAGAGGAAGGTGGTAGCCGGCCTGGGCAGAGCCCTCGGGTAGAAGAAGGACCAGCCAGGCATTGCAGCTCGCTCCATAGGGCTCCGGGTTCCTGGCTCACCCATAAGGTGAGACCCGGAGGGTTTGCAGGGAGGGTTGGACGAGACGACCCCGAGGGACTCCAGCGTCCACTCAGGACAGAGGCAGGACGGCCACCACCTCGGCTCTGTCCTCAGCAGCACCCCTGGTTTCTACCAGCACATCTGGAAGTCCCAGCTCGGCCTTTCAGTCCTGGGCTGGGGGGCTTCGCCACTGGAAAGTGAAGGGTCCCTGGAACCCCTGGGTGTCACATTCCCCTGCACGGGTCATGGTTTTGGAGAACCCCACTGCTCCAGCCACTCAGTTGCTTATTGGGGGATTCAAACATCTCTTGGGCCTTATTTTAAAAAGTAAATATATTTTTTATTTATTTACAAGGAGAGAGAGAGAGAGAATACGGGCATACCAGGCCCTCTGCTGCCACAAACAAACTCTAGATGCATGTGGTCTTACGCGGGTTCTGGGGAATCGAATCCAGGCCATCAGGCTTTGCAAGCAAGCGACCTAACCACTGGGCCATCTCTCTGGTCCCTCCTGTGCCTTATTTTATGAGTTCAGCATATCGTCATGACACGGGTGTGACTGCTTTCCTTTTGTAGGTGGGGAAACTGAGGCCTGCTCGGAATGGATCTCGGCCACTTCCAGGCTCCAAAGGTCAGGGTTTGTGCCCACATGAACACTGCCCAGTGTGCCTGTCACCAGGCGGTGTCCCAGCAGACACTTCATCAGGTAGCCTCATGGCTGTTTACAGGCCAGTCATCTTGCCACCGTCATCTTGGAGCAGTTGAGGTTCAGAGACATCAAGTCACAGGTCCAAGGACACACAGCTGGAACGAGGGAAAGCAGAGCTGGTCCTCAGCCCCCCCAAAATAACTCTACCAGTGAGGATCGCTGCACCGTGTGTCCTCCAGGGCTGAGGCCAGCCTGCCATCGTGTCCACATCGAACACTGGACACTCAGCCTGTCGCCCAGTATGTACGGCCGAATGATGGTAAAAATGAAATTGAAAAGAAAATGCATCAGCCTTCTTGATCCTTTAAAAAAAAAATCTCAATTTATAAACAGATATGTCAGGGAGCAATTATTCATATTACTCAAGATGTCTTCATTTTATAAAAAGGATTTACATCAGGGTTCCTTTAAATAGAAATCTCCCCAGCGCATTTCAAAATACGAGTCAATTTATAGCTCCGAACCACGCGCATGCTTCCAGACGTCCTCGCTTGACTAACGTTCATTCATTCACTCATCTGGCTTTGTAAAGGAAGTCCTGAGCCAGGCTGTGGACCAGGGAAGAAGGAAGGTTTCTAAGAGCTCTTCGTCCAGGGCAGAAGCGTGGCTTTTCCAGGTTGGGAAGGAATGAGTGAAGTTCTAGGAAGACAAAGGAGTCCACTGCCTTCTCTTCAGTTGTGCTGAGGAGGAGAACTTCCCTGAAGGAGGGCAATGTGAGCTGGGCCTTGTGAGTTGAGTAGGAGTTTGCCAGTTAGATGTGTCCCTAAGTTGGAACAGTTTTCCCTGAGGTCAGATTGCTCCGTGTACATGTCTATATTTAACTCACGTTAAACAGCCCATAAGCAGCAACGTCTCCAGGCCAGTGTGGTTATGTGGCGGACGCAAGTCACACTTGGAGTCTTCACAGAGATTTTCACAGTGTCGGTTGATTCTCGAGACCATCTTGTGAGGTGAGAATGATGGGAGCTTTCCTTTTGTGTTACTAGGCAGTAGCCAGCACACACTGTAAGGATCAGCAAGCACACACTGTAAGGATCAGCAAGCACACACTGTAAGGGGCAGCAAACACATACTGTAAGGATCAGCATGCACACACTGTAAGGAGCAGGAAGCACACAGTGTAAGGGACAGCAAGCACACACTGTAAGGATCAGCAAGCACACAGTGTAAGGGGCAGCAAACACATACTGTAAGGATCAGCAAGCACACACTGTAAGGAGCAGGAAGCCCACAGTGTAAGGGACAGCAAGCACACACTGTGAGGATCAGCAAGCACACAGTGTAAGGGACAGCAAGCACACACTGTAAGGAGCAGCAAACACACAGTGTAAGGATCAGCAAGCATACACTGTAAGGGACAGCAAGCACACACTGTAAAAATAATCACAAGCAAGTTAGAGTCCGGGGGACCTAAAACTCAGATCTGAGAGAAATAATTTAGCCCTGCCCTTCCAGTTCTTTCTTTTGGTTATGTGTATTGTTTTAAAAAATAAAACAGTAAGTACTTTTGGGTTTTAAGAAATTTAATTATTTTCAGAGAGAGAGAGAGAAAGAGAGAGAGAGAGAGAGAATGGGCACTCCAGAGCTTCATGCCTGGGCCACTTGGTGCATCTGGCTTTACCTAGGTACTAGGAAATTGAACTCAGGCCATCAGGCTTTACAAGCAAGTGCTTTAACCACTGAGCCATCTCTCCAGCCCCACTTTTGGTTTAATGATTTGCAAGGAGCTCTTGGAGGGAGGATGGCTCACCCCCTCCGGCCATGCTTTCCTACACTTTCCAGAACCCTCTGCACCTGCTCACCCGTCCCTTCTAAGGATTCCATCATCCCCATGCTGCGTGGCTGACATCTTCCTGGCTGGGGTTCCCCAGCCCTCACCCCAAGGACTGTCAGCGAGGGGCCCAGGAGTTGAGCCACTAGAGAAACAAGCCTGTGCATGGGAGTCCCTCCCTGTAGGGTGTCCCATGGTGTGACTGGGGGTGAGAGAGGAAAGCCAGGACTGAGGCCCAGGGAGCCAGCAGGAGGACAGAGGGCACTCCCTGCCTGCCTTGGTTGTCCCATTCTTAAAATGGGCTCCTGGTGGCCCGGGCACCTTGGCGTTGACCCAGGCAGGCAGGGACACGCGGCCAGAGGTCCTGGCTCAGGGCAGGCAGCCGAGAAGTGTCCCCTTCGAATCATGTCCACCTGCCAGCTCGGCTATGTCCCAACATGGATGCCGCAGAGGACATGGCCCTCCAGGTGAGCCCTGGGGACAAGACTTCCAAGAGTGTCGCTTGTTCTCCCACTGACCGTGATGGCCCCACGTGGTCATGCCCTGGAGGATCTGCCACCAGAAATGGCAGCTTGTGGGACACCCCAGCTTTCTCCCTCAGCCCTGCTCACTGTGGGAACTTTTCCTAGGATGGCTTAAGTTATCTAGTTAGTCTGCTAGTTGCCATTTCTTTTCCTCTACCTCAGGTCACAGGGATGGGGCAGTCATGGGACTTCCGGGGGACTAGAAGAAAAAATGGGAAAGGATAGTATAAAGGAAAGGAATGAAAGAAGGAAACATCTTCCATGGAATGATGGGCAGATGGAAGTGGGAGGAGGGAGAGAGGGAAAGAAAGAAGAGGAAGGGAAGAATGATGGAGGGACTGATCCACGTAAGTATATATGAATGCACGGATGAGTAGACGAATGACGGATGGAGGGAAGGATGGAGGGAGGGATGGAGGGATGGATGGATGGAGGGAGGGAGGGATGGATGGATGGAGGGAGGGATGGAGGGATGGA